>VXCM01001552.1:0-98430 GCA_014773175.1 Lucifuga dentata | reverse complement strand
CCAATCCTGTTTGTGATTTTCATGGACAGGATTTCAAGGCGCAGTCAGGGATTGGAGGGTGTCCAGTTCGGTGACCTCAGAATTGCATCTCTGCTTTTTGCAGATGATGTGGTTCTGCTGGCTTCATCAGACATGACCTTCGATGCGCACTGAGCAGGTTTGAGGCTGAGTGTGAAGCGACTGGGATGAGAATCAGCACCTCCAAGTCTGAGACCATGGTGCTCTGTAGGAAAAAGGTGGACTGTTCCGTCCAGGTTAGAGGGGAGTCACTACCCCAGATGGAGGAGTTTAAGTATCTCGGGGTCTTGTTCACGAGTGAGGGTAGGATGGAGCGTGAGATTGATAGACGGATTGGTGCAGCGTCCGAGGTCCTACGGACGCTGTACCGGACCGTCGTGGTGAAGAGGGAGCTGAGCCAGAAGGCAAGGCTCTCAATTTACCAATCAATCTACGTTCTTATCCTCACCTATGGTCATGAGCTTTGGGTAATGACCGAAAGGACAAGATCGTGGATACAAGCAGCAGAAATGAGGTTCCTCCGTAGGGTGTCTGGGCTCACTCTCAGTGACAGGGTGAGAAGCTCGGACATCCGGGAGGGACTCGGAGTAGAGCCGCTGCTCCTCCACATCAAAAGGAGTCAGTTGAGGTGGTTTGGGCACCTAATAAGGATGCCCCCTGGTCAACTCCTAGGGAGGTCTTCCAGGCATGTCCAACTGGGAAGAGGCCCCGGGGAAGACCCAGGACACGCTGGAGGGATTACATCTCCCGGCTGGCCTGGGAACGCCTCGGAGTCTCCCAGAAGGAGTTAGAGGGCCTGGCCAGGGACAGGGAAGTGTGAGCCGGTCTGCTTAGTCTGCTGCCACTGCGACCCGGACCCGGATGAGCGGAGGATAATGGATGGATGGATGGATATATATATATATAGTACCACTCAAAAGTTTGGAATCACTAGTGAATTTTCACAAAGAATCAATATTTCTAGTAATGTAAAACTAGTTTTGTTTCATATGTATGTATGTATAAAATGATTCTACTGTGTCTGTTAGTATTATGCACCTATGCATACATTTAAAATAATTTGCAAGAAGCTGTAAAAATTAAGACATTTTACCATTGTCCAGAATCATGACGTGAGTTGGAGTTGATTCCAAAGATTATTAGGAAATTCTAGATTTTTCCCTGATGCTCTACAAACTGAATGCCTCGTATTTGCATTTTGAAAAATCACTAAAGTAGTGTTGTTTATCATTTAAAAACTTTTTTTCCCAAAATATTTGAAATAATAAATAAAACATTTTAAAATACATTTTGTCATTTGTCTCATATAATTTAAAAAAACGCTATAATTGAATAAAATAGCAAGAACTACTTAAATGACAAGTGAGTCTACAGTTTTGAGCAATAGTGTGTGTATATATAGATATAGATATATATATATATATATATATAGATATAGATATATACTGTGTGTGTGTGCAGTTTATTTTACCAAGAGCTGGAACTGACTCCTAGGATCTTTCATAACAAATTTGCCATCCAGTCCACTAACTCCATCATGTATTCACTGATAAGCCATCAGTCCTTTTAGGTTCTACTGACAAATACTGATTTATACCATTAGCTGTCATGTCTGTATAGATGGGGCTGATTTATGCTTTCCCCTCTGTGGGAAGTAAATGCTGACAAAGCAGGAGAAAAGCATGTAACGCTCCCTATGTGATGACAAGGGAGTACCGCACACGTACACAAACTCAAGCATGTGAACACACACATAAGCATGCACAAATACACACCCAGTCACTCAGAGTACATCGGTTGATTTTAGACAAAACAAGTAAACAGAGAGCCTGGATGGTGTTCTCACAGGAATGCAGAAGAATATCCCATCGGTTCTGGAAAGTTTCATTCACAAAGTTTTTTCTCAAGTATCCAGTGGAGGGGTAAAGCAGACAGCTAGCTTATTATCCACTTTTAGCATGACAGCATTAGTCATGTATCCCAAATCCCTGCAGACAATACAGTGAGGTTTGCAGCATAAGCGGACGATGTCAGAGATATCTTATAATTAAACCTTGCAGACCATTTTTGGACCTTTTGGCAGTTAGAATGAGAAAAGGTGACTTCAGCTCCTTTATGTGTTTTGTTTTGTTTTTTTCTGATTGAGTTTCCACCTTTCATCATATTTGTTTTTAAAACAATCTTTTATTTTACATCAGTCATGATTTTCCTCCATTCTCTTTTCTGATTTCTCTCTTTACAGCCTTGCTCATGAGCAGAACAGGAAATTATTCATCTAGCAGGCTTCTGGAGTTCCCATAGTGATGGCTCCCATGGCACAGGTTGCAACCTCATCACCTCTCCAGTTTGACCCAAATGCCCTTTCACCCATGTGACACTGTTAGGGAGTGTAGGTTGCTTGAAATCAGAAATTGACAGGCTCAAAACATACATATCAACAAACACAGGTATGCATTACATGCATAACTAGATATATTCTCGTGTGTGTGTGAAGTTGGACACAGATACATGGAACAAAATGACAGACTGGTTTATTTCCCTCATTGGTCGAGGGGCTGAAACAGTTATCAATGGAAGCGGCTGACATGGTAGATCCATCACAATCAGCTTCCGAAACAAATTAAACATGGAAACGACAAACATACAGAGACTGATGAAGCGTGTTGTTGTCAACACTTCATAAATGGCAAAATTAAACGACACATTAATATTTGGCAGGAAGATAAAAGCCAAGTGGGTTTGTAGAGACGCCAAACAAACCAAACTCGACACCCAGGAGAGCCAGCCAGGCTGCTCTGTGTCAGACTAATTGTTGTTAGTGAAGGCTGCTACTGATCTGGAACACTTCCAGACCCACTTAGAGATAGAAGTCTGCAAAGATTCTCCACTCATTTTTTATTGAATGCCTCTTTTGTTTCATCTCACAAAGCTCCCACTGTCTCTGAAGTGTTCCAACTCTCCACTCTTGTCCTCTGTGCTCTCCTCTTGCCTCTCTGAGCTCCAGCTTGCCAATATAGCTTGACGTCTGCAGCTAATGGACCAATAATGTGTTGATTGTTGTGTAGGGGAGGGCAGCCAGGGTGGCAATACGGGGCCTAAGTCAGTGGGAATCCACTGTTCTGTGGGTTACTCACTCTGTGATGAGTAAATGGAAGCTTTGAGAGGGGAGGGGAGGAGAGGAGAGGAGAGAGGAGAGGAGAGGAGATTCAGAAGAGACACATCATACCTTATGACTCCTGGTCCTGTTCCATGTTCAATAGACTGGACGTTCTACAGATGCAGGGTTGTTGAGTGCCATTACGCAACTCATCGCCAAACAGAAATGTCTGTTTTCTTACTCTGGACCAGAGGATTGTTATCTTTACTATGAGCCAGCCAAATCTGTGTGTGTGTGTGTGTGTATTCTAGCGTTTGTGTGTGTATTCTAGCGTTTGTGTGTGTATGATATACACACAGTAATAAGTGTACGTTGGCCCTCGCCTTGTGCTCCTTCCTGAGCATCACTCATACAGGAGGGTCAGAGTGTGGGATTGAAGTTTGGAAGACTGCTGAGTAAGAGGTTTTTGCTTACACCCTGAAGCTTTCTCTCTCCTCCTGTGTTTATCCTGCAACAACCCTCTCTCTCTCTCCATCACACACACACACACACACACACACACACACTCAGCTGACCAACCAAACCTTTAACCATAATCTTCAAAGCTTGTAAAGATGTGAGGCTGCCTCTGTGGGGCTCACGCAGGCGTTACTTCAAAGCTTTCTTAGGAGCCATAGATGTGTGTGAGAGAAACCAAGGTGCTGATGTTTCCTCTCAGGCTTCACACAATGACCGCCAGCCTCCTGTAATGACTTCAACCCTTCATGTTAACTCGGACAACAAAGCTTTTCTGGGACCACAGGTGGGAGCTCTACACAGACTGCTTAGTGCATGAAAACTTAAATCTGATTCTTTTGAAAATATTTTGCCAGGCTGTAACTCCGAGCGGTGGATGGTGAAAGGAAAAGGAGAAGGGAGGGTGGACTGAGGAAAAAAGAGACGGGGGAGCACGTCGGACTTCCCCTAACTCACCCTGAAAAAGCCATGACACCCTGCGTCATGTGATTTTTCTACTTATAACCGTGCTTGACTCACTGCATAGCACATTCACGGCATGTTTGCTGTGTCCCATGATACACATTAACTAATAAATTTAAATCACATTTCCTAAGGTATGTGTCAGCAGAGATATAAGTGCTCCTCTGTGATTCTGTGACCGGGGTGGTCATGAATTATGATTTTGCATGTTTTTTTTTTCTCTGACACTTGCCATTAAGTGAGCTGACAGTCTGTCTAAATTGTTTGGAGCAGCCAGAGAAGGACTAGATAGGTATTTAAAGGACCATACCACCCATTTTGCATGTTTGAGCCTTATATATTTAATTTTCATCCATGTTACTGACAACCATTTCCCAAAGGATAAAACTGTATTTCAGCTTTCCTGATATTTTGCAAAATTTCTTAATCTTTCAAAATCAAATATTCAAGTGATGCATCCACCTTAAAAATTGATGTTTCTTCTGCTAATAGTTACACAGCCTTATGCATTCACAGTCATTAAAATTTTTCGATAAACGCAGGTCTTCTTTTGGGACTATATTCCCCAGTGGAGACATACATTCACTCCACACTTTTTATTGCGCTTAAATGCTAAAATGACGTAAATTCTAAAATAAAAAAACCTGAATATACATGTTGTTCACGATAATGGATTACCTGTCCCAAGAGCGTTTCAAGCATCAACACATTGATTTTAATAGTGTATCAGAATGAACTGAAACTAATGGCGGTCTGGAAGGTAGGAAAAATTTTTTTTTAAATTTTTTAATTCACCGTCCAGTAGTATGCTTTGGGAAATGATTGTCAGTAGCCTTACGTGTATGAAAATTAGAATTATTAGGTTCAAACAGGCAAAATGGGTGATATGGTCCTTCAAGCTTTGTGATGCCAAGTGAATTTGACTGTGTAAGTGTATTGTTGCATGTTAGTGCATTAATTTTAGTGTTATTTCCAGATAGCTAAGGTGCTATGTGAAATATTAATAAAGCCAGGCCTAGAGGAAGACCAAAGAGGAGATTTATGGATGCAGTGAAAGAGGACATGAAGTTAGTTGGTGTGAGAGAAGAGGAGGCAGAGGATAGGGTTAGATGGAGGCAGATGATTCGCTGTGGTGACCCCTGAAGGGAAAGCCGAAAGGAAAAGAAGAAGATTAACAAGACACCATTATTGGGTTTGGCAAATTAACAGCTCCAGTCAGAAGATGACAGTAATTCAGACCTCAGACATCCAGAAATGCTAAATCCAGCCAAATATAGCTGTTTACTTGGTTTACACTGACATTATGTCCAAGAAGCATATTTACTGCCAACTCAGAAAACAGGAAA
This sequence comes from Lucifuga dentata, assembly GCA_014773175.1. Classification (NCBI taxonomy): domain Eukaryota; kingdom Metazoa; phylum Chordata; class Actinopteri; order Ophidiiformes; family Bythitidae; genus Lucifuga; species Lucifuga dentata. Next base: position 92,991 of record VXCM01001552.1, on the reverse strand, counting down.
GGAATGTAGGAGGGAAAAAAAATGGTGAAAGATTCCATGCCTACTTTGGATAGAAAGCACCACATGTGTTCATTTAATCCATTTAAACGAGGTAAAAGCAAGGGTTGATTTTTAAAGGACTATACTGATAGTTTTGCATGTTTGAGCAGCAAATGTTACATTTGTTTTTCCTATCTTCCAGACTGTCTTTGGTTTGAGTTCATTCCAGAATGCTATTAAAATCAACTTGTAGAGGCTTGAAAAGTGTTTGTGATAGGTAAACTTTTTGTTTGTTTTTCTCTGAATTCTTGTCAAAAATTAGTATTGCAACAAAGCTCTGGCAGTGGTCAATCATAAACAGAACTAACCCTCTAGCAATATTATTGCTGTTTTGATGGGAAAGACAAAATGTAAGACTGCAGGATGTGGCTGTGTGTGGCGAAAGCTGGACTCCAGCTGATGTATTGGAAAATACAGCAATTTTCTCTGAGTCTTTAATTGATCCAGTACTTTCTAAAATACTTCGAAGCCACTGAGTCAAACACAGCATTTCCTGTGACAGGATTAAATCTTATTATTCACTCTTGTCAGGTTTGGTAAAGAAACAGACCAGCAGCAGGTGGATTTGTCGTTGAGAGAAGCTGCTGGTTTGATTACAGAATTGCTAATTTGGGATGTCTGCCACATTACAGCTAGACTGAATAAGACGGCGACACTTGCCAGAATAATCGTGGGCATCCAAAAAATTTGCAGAGAGTGTACATACATATAGTATGGAGTCATTGATGGCAGTGTTATTTCTAGATGGGTCACAGAATTTCTATCAGACAGGAGACAGCACTAGATCACGACTCACTGCTCTAACAGCAGGAAAATACCTGCATGAAGGGCTTCTTCTGCAACAAAGATAGTTTCTCTTTTTTTTGGACTGTTTTGAAACTGTCTCGTGTTCATGTGTGTGTCTCTGTATGTGTTAGGGAGTGCAGTGCATAATCGATGTAGTCGACAAAAATCGATGACCAAATTAGTTGCCAACGACTTTAATCATCGATTCGTTGGTGACATCATCTATGACCGTAGTGACACCGCTTACTGGAGTGAAGTGAAGCCAGTGAAGCGCGATGGAAACACCTTCATGACCAAAAACCTCCAAAGTATGGTAGCATTTCACTCTTAATTCGGCCAAAAAAATAGTTAGCTACGTTAGCTTAATGTTTAAAAGCATGTTACTTCACGTTATGAACTGTAACGTTTCCTATACATTTTCTCTTGATCAATGAATTTTAATGGCATTGAGAGTTTAGAGTCGCAAATAATTATTATTCACAACAAAGTGCTGTTCCAAATGTGCCCTAACTTTACAATCTTAAATGCTGCGATGTTCACGGCTGCAGAATGTGTTGCTGCCACAAACACTGGATAGCTAGTTTCTAAATCACAAAAACTCTACAACTCCCTCTTGTTTATTTTTTTAAAATTTAGATGGATGTTTGATTTATTTGATAAAGGGAAAACTGTTGTAGTTTTGTTATATTTTATTGCTGCTACTCTGCTTATCCTTGGTTTAAATTTTGACGGAAAAAAATGGATACTTTAATTTTTATTTATCTTTGTATCAGCAGTGGTCACAGATCTTAAATGCTACAGAACATGACAGGATTTGAGTTGAACATTCTGTTGTATCAGCAGGAAAATTCATTAAGATGCATTTTTGAATGAAGTATTCATCTTTATTGTCTTTATTGTAACTTAGCACATGCCTAAAANTAAGATGCATTTTTGAATGAAGTATTCATCTTTATTGTCTTTATTGTAACTTAGCACATGCCTAAAAAAAAACCTCAAGCCAAATTTATAAGCTGATGGCTAAATAAGAGCCACTGACTAATTGTTCATATCCGAATAATCGATTATTTGTTTCAATAATTGATAGATTACTCGACTATCAAAATAGTCGTTAGTTGCAGCCCTAGTGTGTGTCCCTCCTATCAAGTAAGACACACACCCACTGTCGCCTTGAAAAACATAAATGATGGTTTTACCATGTCTCCGTAAGCCCTATTTCTTTTTTTACTTTTTACTTTACTTACTTACTTGTATGTGAGTGGGCACGTGTGCATGTGTGAGAGTGTATTATGCATGCATGCATGCATGGATCGCCATTTAAGATGATGGAAAGAATGTGCCAAACTTTGGCCCAAATAACTATGTATGCGTACTCACTCAGACACGGGTCCCAGCGGCGTTTAGCACGGAGCCTGAACCCAGTTTATCAGAGAGCGTCTGACTGTCTGTGCGTTTTGGAACACAAGTCCCACTGCAGTCATATAGACTCACATATAATATATATCTTGCTCTGCATTTCCCTGAGGGAGTTGGGGAGTTGGAGGACTGGAGAATCTGGGACTAGTGGAACAACTGGTGATTCAGCAGCAGCAGGCCCAGAGATTTGAAATCCATTTGAAGGACGATATTGGTGATTTTGCATCTTTGAGCCCAACAAATAAAACCTGCATACACGTTACATTACTGCCAATCATTTTCCAAAACATACTACTGGAGCGGTACGTTTTAGATTTGTTTTTCCTACCTTCCAAGCTGCCGTTGGTTTCAGTTCATTCTAGTACGCTATAAATACAGCTTGTCAGACTTGAACCATGCTTGAGTTACGTAATCCATCACAGCAAACCAAACGTCATTATTATTTTGTGTCAGAGTTACTTCATTTAACCGGTGCAAAGCGGAGCTGCACGGAAGAAAATATACAACGTCTCAGCCTTGCAATATAGTTCCACAGCTTTTGCTGAGAAATTAAAAACGACTGTACTGTACCTTCTACATTTGAACATATGTTTTAGCAGGCAAAACACTGAATTTTAAGATGATTCCCACCTTAACATTTGATTTTGAAAGATAAAGGAAAAATAACAGGAAAACTAAAATATGGTTTTATGTTTTGGAAAATGGTAATGTAACATGTGTGCAGGTAGTATTTATTGGGCCCAAACATGCAAAACCACCGGTACGGTTTGATTTCCCTAGAATAAAGAATGAGAGAGAAAAAATGTACTCACATTTGCACAAGTAATACATTTAGATGTTGCTGTCATGGGATAACTGGTGATATTGTTTCTAGTTGTTACTACGGAGATACATCAGCAACAATGTGTGTTACTGATGTCTGCATGATGTCATTAAACACGGTGCTGGAACTGCTACCATGAAACTGAAGACAGGATTTGCAGGTCACATATGTCTTTATATGGGACGGCGTGGAAGCTGGTCATCCTCTCCAGTTGACATTCCAGATTTACCCCCACAGATCTGGAACAGACAAGAGCATGCCTTTGCTCTGTATTGCATGTATGTGTGTGCATGTGGTGCACAAATTAGATCATTTCACAGAAGAGAGCCAGGTTTAACGTCTTTAGACACAGTGATTCCAGTTTCATGGCTCGGGTTTGATTACCCTCCTTTCTCAACCAGCCTGTCAACACTCAGAGTGGAAAAACTACTCACCCTCACCAAACTCCACACTGACAGCTTTTGATATGATGGCACCATGCGTTTTTGCAGTCTCTCACTTGTGAAACACTGTCCCGGGTCGTTGCTGAGCAATTCAGGCAGCTCGGTGTTTCTGTAAGTAGCGTTTGGTAGCTTTGCCCCATCACCCTTTTTCTCTCTAAAGGTCTTTACCAGGAAGCTTTGGGTAACTCATCATCCCCACCTCTTCCTGCATGTTGCACATCCTCTTATATCTATACAGTCAGCTTGAGGGATAGTGGGCATATGCTCTGGACAGGTCACTGGTCTATCACAGGGCTAACACACACAGACTAGCTCATTCACACACACATTCACACCTACTTGCACTTTTCAGTTCACCTAAACTGCATGTCTTTGGACTGAGGGAGGAAACGGCAAAGGAAACCCACTCAGGTCCACAGAGAACATGCAGAATCCATACAGAAAGACCCAAGTTGGATTCAAACCAGAACCTTCATGCTGTGAGTGAAAGTTTTACCCAGTGCTCCACTCTGCCACCCTGAAACTGTGTTTGCACAGCAAGCAGATACACTTTTCAAATCATGTTGGCCTCGAGGGCTGCTTAGCAGTCATTTCAGTATCAGTATTGCATATATACAAATCTGTGAGTCATTGCTGTAGCACAGTTGGTGTGTATTGTGTTGTCGTGAGGATCAGATGTGTCTTTTAAGATATGTTTTATCAACAAATGATAACATGCAAGTCATAAATCAACACTTACGTAAGTGCAGAGTTGTTGGTGCAAGACAATACTGTTTAGTGTTATACCCCCGTGTGTGTGTGTGTGTGTGTGTGTGTGTGTGTGTGTGTGTGTGTGTGCGTGTGTGTGTGTGATGACTGGCTCTGGGCTTTAGCAGGTCTGTGAGTGTGTTGCCCACAGGAAGTTCCCACTGCTCTGGCTATCAGGGCGGAAAATGAGTGTTTGTCACACACTTCAGTCACAACTGTCTCTCTCTCTATCTCTCTCTCTCTCTCTCTCTCTCTCTCTCTCTCTCTCACTCACACACACACACACACACTCACACACACACGGATACACTGAGAGTAGTAGACTAGCAGGAAGCTAATATTTTTAATTGAGCTGCAGTTTTAGGAAGTTAGTTTGAAATTCCCAAATTTTTCCATGAGGAAGTCTTAACATAACATAAACCTGAACATTGACACACACACAGATTTGCCCAACAAAATGCTGGATTATGACAGTTTAGGATTTAGCTTGCTGAAGAAAGTGAAGTCATAGAATTTAGCCCAAGCAGCTATAAGATCATTCTAAATGATTTCTCTTTTATAAGAGTGTGGGAAGGAAATGTGTGTGTAAATGTGTGGATCTGCATAGTTGTGCGCACATGTTCACACAGAGAGTTTGGAGTCCCAGTGGACATGAGGAGCACTTGCTCAGTATGAGGTCATCAGGTTTACAAGGGTTGTTTTATTTCTCCAGTGGGGTTTCTCTTGTTTCGATTACAAAACATAAAAAAAGAATAGAGAGATGGTGAAAGTAAAAGCTTGCTGGCTTGAAAGTTTCTCATTGTCGAGGTGGCCCTATCTGAGCAGATAGGTGAGGGCTGGAAGATGGTTCAGCTGAACACAAAGCTGAACCATGGGAAAGCAAGACAATCACTTCATTTCTTTAAATTCCAGCAACCATAAATCACCTTTGACCTGACATGATTATGGTGACATCCAGGACTGAGAAGCAGGATGCAGAGAGGGTGAAGCCTTTAGAGGAGAGAAAAATCTGTTTCAGTTTACATAGATATGGGTTGAATACGAGTCCTGTAATGTGCGCTAAAATCGTTATGTCATAATCTTTCATTTTCTTTCATATTTTTAATGCAACATGAAAGGTATGCTTCTATTAAAACAGCATAGAATTGAAACTTAAAATCAGAACAACGCTGTTATAAATCAATATTCGATAACACCCCCTGACAGCACAAGTTATTTGCTACAGCATTATGAACTGGTATCAAAATGCCCTGTCGCCGGAGTAACAAAATAAATGGGCAAGAATACCCATTAAAGACCATAAATTGCTTTGGATTTCACCCTGTTGCCATTTTTTTTTATTGATTTGTCAAATATTTATACATGAACATGATTATTGTCCCCTGAAGGCCCATGTGATTCATGGGAGACTGAGAATGGGATTCTGTCCAGGGTGATCTCTGTGGCATGGGCTTTGATCAGAAAACAATCACTCAGCCTGAAGCAATAGAAACTGTTAGCATCACGCAGCCAGGAAATGTTAACCCTCCGTGAACCAGAACGGCAACAAAACATAATTCAGCAAATGCTGTAGAAAATATAAAGGTCGAGTGATGGGACTTGGACGTGTGAGGTCCGGAGAGTAATAAACATAATTTCCTACAATAAGACCTGTTGTGACTTTAATGTTTCTCCAAAATATTGAGCTTCAAATATTGAACACCAAATTTCTGCTACTCTGAAGTAACAATGCAAAGCAACTAATTTGTGTTTATTTCTAATTTGTATTCTGTTCACTCCCAGTTATGCTTCAAAATACATAAGATGAAACTTCAAAAAAAAAAAAAAAAAAAAAAAAAAACAGCAGCAAACATATTGTGTGCAGTGTAGTCCTGCATAAATGTTACAAGTCAACTGTTGCCAGAGGCGGTGGTGAACGATGCTTATAATCAGCACTTTGCAGTGGCTATAGCTTATTGAGCAAAATAAAAAAAAAGAGAGAGAGAGAGGAAAGAAGAGAAAGAGACGATGCATTTGTCCTCTGAATCAGAAAGGAAGATAGAGAATTTGTTCAGTTTGCTCGACAGACGCACTTGTGAAGTTTAAACGTGTTACTCCAACAGCATAGGAAGTCTGGACCAAAACAAAAGTTGAGCTCTGCTTGCTGACCTCTCAGTGGTTACGCAACCAGCCATGTGACATGTGGTCATCAGACGTAGAAAACACAAAAGTTAATCTTTCTAGTCCTGTACAGAACACCAGAAAAGCCTGAATTACTAGCGGAATTCATTAAACACAGTCCCATATTTAATGTGTCAATAAGGGCAAATAGCATCTGCAGCCACGTTCCCTCATTCATAAACGCCTGTGTAGAGGTGTCACTCGTGTTGTGTTGAATAAACGAAGACGCTTTGCTCTTCCCCACTTTATTGTGTTGTGTGTGAGAAATTTAAAAAAAAATGCAGGCCTCAGCTCCAGCAGACACCACTAAAACTCCACTAACAGACAAGTATCTCCAGACTTAGCAAATTGAATCATACTGGTAAAATAACTGTAAAACACAACATAATACAATAAGGGAAGATACTATAAACTACATTAACATAAAAATAAAGAAATTTAAACATTAATACAAAATAAATAATAATTTAGCCAAGTTAGGTTTGCACAAAAATAAAACACAACTCACCACATGACAGTCATGGGCATGAAAGTGGAAGGACAAGGGGATGCACACCCCAAACAGCAGGAGCACCTGGGGCATGGCCACCTCCTCACATGACCATCCTGCTCTGCTAGCCCATGCACCCCAAAGTGGAAATAGTGAAGCAAGTGATAAAAGTACCAATGTAAAGTAAAGATAAGGAAAATGAAAAACATAACTGTGACAGTGGAGTCAATCTCATTCCACTCTGTCTTTCTGGATTTCTAATTCTTCTTCAGGGTGTTCTGTCCCACCGCCCAAATGTGTCACTGCCCTTAACTTTCCCCATCAGCAGCAGAGTTGTTTTTCATTACTGGGTTATGACCATTTAGAGCCCTGAGACTCTCAGCGCTGTTCCATATCCCACAGCAGAACTTCAACAAACAGCATGAAATCTGCTGTCCAGTCACCAGCTATTGGAAGTAGAAATATTACTATCAGATGTTTGACTTTTTTTTAATGATTTATTGGAAAAAAAAAAGGTAATGAATTCTTGAGGTTCATTTCCTCAACTCATCAAGTAAATATAGGCTGACCAGACGTCCCATTTTTCCTGAGAGAGTCCCTTATTTTAGGTCCTTTTTAAGTGTCTCAACTTAGTCAGAAAAAAAAAATCCCAACTTGTCCCGTATTTCAGGGACTTGTGCTTTTTTTGTTTAAAAAAAAAAAAGAAAAAAGAAAAATTATATATATATACATATATATATATGTATATATATAAAACATATATGTATGTATATACATACATATACATACATACAGTATATATACGTGTATACATACATATATAAATAAATGTGTGTGTGTGTGTGTGTGTGTGTGTGTGTGTGTGTGTATTTTCCCTCTTTATCAGTTATGATGAGTCAAAGTGGGTTGTATGCACCCAACTGACCAATCACACGCACGCACACACACACACGCACTGTACTCCTATCCCATATTTTACTTTCCCAAATCTGGTCAGCCTGAATAAATAACCAATAGTGAGGAGTTCAAGGGTCCAAGGACCATAATGTTCTTTTTTTAGGTAATAGAGAGAAATAGTCTCCAATTGGCTACTCTTTCCCAATGTGAAGCTAACACAACAATGCCCCCCAGCAAACCCCCCTTCATCAGACCCCAGCAAAGGTACTAAATTTGATTTAACCCTGAACATTTACCAAACTGACAGATTAGAAGCTCATACACACTGCTCAAGTTTCTGACTCAACCTCAAGGGCAAAATATGGTCCTTATTTTTAATTCCCTGCAGGCTTTACTTCTCTCATTGAGTCATTTTATTAGGTTTTTCTGTTTGTTTGGATTTGAGAAAGCCTGAGAGAAATAATTCCTTCACATTTAAAGTTTATCTCACAATAAATAACTGTAATATTATTGAAAATAAAGCGTTTGGGATTGGTCAAATAATTTTGCCATTAGTTTCTACTGGCTTAACTTCCATTAGCAATAGCTGTAGATTTGGGTCAAGTAGCACTTAAGAATATTAATCAAAATTTAGCTTTGGCCAAGTTAGGTACTAAATGCCTGGGTTATGCTACAAATGACATTATAATGAATGCCAGAACATTTTAAATAATCAGTGGAATCTATTTGAGTGAGTTGAGTTTACATTACTGTGATTACCTTGATGCAATAAACCCCACCCAATCATTTATCCAGGCTAAAACAAATTCTAAGAAAGCAGCTTTTGCTAGTTAAGCAACGCGCATCACTCAGCATTAATTCACATTGATAGTGCAAAAAATAGTCCATGCTCTCTGTGGCAAACACACATGCATGCAATACATTGAAGAAAGGACACACGGTACCGCTAAGTGGGGTCCCACGGAGAAGTGTGAGCCTCATTACAGAGCTGTCAGGATCATTCTTTTCTGTGAGTGTTCAGCTCAACCTTCCATTTCCACTGAGCAGAGACTGAGAAAACTGAAATTTGGAGAAAACTGAAAAGGGCAAAACTGATGATTGAAGGGCGAAACAGGGACAGACAGAGAGGGAGCAAGTGGTCCATGCAGGGAAAAACTTGACAGGAAGATCATTCATAAAGTTGAGGCCATGGTTTCTTTCTGAGGAAAACTATTCCCCCTTCCCAAAATCTTCATAAAACACATTTTATGTATCTGTGTGATGTGTAGTGTGTATTTTTATTTATGGCCCACCAGCATTCCCTTTGCATGCATGGAATTTAGACTTAAACACGAGGCCACATATCTTTTAATCCTTCAGAAAGAATATGTTGTAATATTTAGCTTTTCACATTTTAAAATGTGGAATATTTAGTGTCCAAATCCAAGATTGAAATCAATACCTTTAGCTTTTCCCCTAAACAAAAGCACAAGAAACAAACAGAGAAACTTAATCTAAACCACAGGAATTCATGTTTGACTGACTCACTCAAAATTTGAGTGATCTTAAAGCCTTGGTTGTCATTTTGTACATACATGAGTGGTTGAAGACGGTTTCATTTAAAGTGGAAATTGTAGCTCCTCCAACTGTCCTGATTGTTATTGCAATCAGGTATCTTGAAGTCGTGGTTCCTGATTGGTGAGAGGGGTTATAAATTACACGATTCATCACCAGGACATGATAGGCCACATACAGTATGAGACAGGACTACAGTTTTCCAAAAATAAATATTGCATGAAATTCCAATCCAAGTTGTTTGCACGCTGATTTGCAGTGAAAAAAAAAAGACTCCTCCCCCTTGTTTCCGCTTGCCGCGTGAGGGGAAACTTGCACTCCCATTATCTGTAGCTCATCGTTGCTATCCTTCCTGGCCACAACACATTTCAAACTACAGGATCTGGACTTGCCGATGAATCTAGATATTTAGCCTGATGATATCTCTTGAGCGTCTGTGACACATCACCACATCTCACAGATCAAGTCTTTCAACAGTTCACACGTAGCGATTGTTACTCGTGGGAGTGGGTACCAATTTGTATGTTATCTGAGGCTTTTGATGGCAACATCCAAAAAAAGTGTTGAGGAGTAGAAAATCAAGGCTAAAATCATGTTGTCTGAACCTGACCTTATTGGACTTGAGAATATTTATTTACTTTGCATCATTTTTTTACTTCCAACTTTTTAATTAGCATGCACAAACCAGTGTGAATTTATCCAATGCAAATTATAACAAAAATATTTGTCAAACATTCTTTTATTTTCAAGCATATTACAATAACAATGACAGCAATGGCAAAGTCACTGCAACTGGTGGTAGCCAAGTTAAGATCCTATCATTGGCCAAGAGTTCTTTATAAGGTGATTGACAACGATCAATAAAGACTGACTGGCTGTCACTAACTCGGTATGTTATTTAACAAATGTATGTACTCATATACATGCACACATCCAAAAACACACTTATATGTAGTGGGAAAAAACAGAGGGGAAAAAAAAAAAGTATACTTTATTTCTGGAATTCTCTGTCTTTGGATATTAGGAGTTGCAAATCTATTGGAATCTTCAAAAGTATACTGAAAGCAAGGCTGAAATCTGGACAGATCAATCAAAAATCAACTCAAATCATTAATGAAACTTATTCTGAGTTATGTTGTGTAAATTTTGTTTTTGGCATTCTTAATGTTTTTATGTAGAGTAGATTTTTATTTATGCGACTTTTTCTGTTTTTTAAAATGCAGTAATTTGAATTTGTTTATGCTTGTTGGGACAGCAGATGTAAATTAGCCTTGTGGCTAACCTCAGCACATTTACACTGCCAGTGTCTTATTAATGTGCATTGTCCCATTTTAAATAAATAAATAATAAATAATAATTCTGTCCCTGCTGGTCAAATTTGGTATAGCAGCCAACCAGCACTCAGTAAATGTGCTCAGATGAGAGAATTTACGTTTTAAATAACACCGGTGGAATGAAATTAGCCAGAATTTTACTGCTGCCTCCATCGTGTGTGATCTCACATGTAGGAGCCAATCATAGACCAGCCACTCATTTTATAGGTGAACCGCTAAGTTGCTTAATTGAACACGTGCTTCAGCTAACACATGAACACATTAGCACTCATAACACAGACACATACACACACACACAAATAACTATGGAGGTTTATTATGCTGTCTGCTGGGGAAAGAGGGGATGATTAACGGAATGTACAAATTATAATTATGTTTGTACATAAAAGCATCAACGAGGATGTTACAGTAGTGAGATTAAAAGTGTGAAAGACATTTGAAGGAGCTCCACAGTATCTCACTACATCTCAACATGTAAGTTATGCAGAATGCTGTGTATGTTTTACAGATGTTCTTTTTATTCTACTACACTTTGATATCTTGCTCAGTATTGTAATGAAAGCCGCAAAATGGAAAACATTATTGGAAGATATTTGTCAGGAAAATGAGATCCATATGAAATCTGGATTTAATCAGGATCAAACTCTTGTTTGTTTGCACTCTGAGAGAGAATGAATCAAACCTCCACTGACTGGTGATTAATGGATTGACTGGTGTGTTCAAAGAACGTATTTCTGCTTTTTATGGGTTTGCGTGTATGTGTGTGTACAGGCATGTGTATGTGTGTGAGTGCTATCTTTGTAGAAAGAAAGCTTTCGAGTTGGCTTTCCAAAGAGTTAAAGATGTAGCCAAAAACATAAACAAATACTGGAGGGAGGCCATGGTTGATTTTCCTCTATCAAATATTAACTTCTCACGAAATAGACCACTGCCATTACCAGAGGTGCACTCACTCCCTCCTTCCCCCTTTTCTTCCCCTCTCTCACTCCCATTTTGACTCTGATTCTGTAATGAAAGCTAAACATAATTCAACACAGACTGAGCAAGATGACATACTTTACTGTTATTTTTGCACTTTATTGTGTGTGTGTGTGTGTGTGTGTGTGTGTGTGCGCATATATGTAGAGGGGAGGGNACTTTATTGTGTGTGTGTGTGTGTGTGTGTGTGTGTGTGCGCATATATGTAGAGGGGAGGGCTGTTTGTCTGAGTTGACTCAATCATGACTCGAACCCAAAATGTAATTTAATTCAAAACATTCAAACAATCATTTCAGGACACAAATATGGCTCCAATGAAATATAATTCACTGATCCCTAAGGTAACAGCACAGTTGGCTTGAGCCAAATATTTACCATGTGCAACAGTGTGTGTGTGAGTGTGAACCCTCACACACATACATGTGTGTAGTTTAATGCATTGCAAACTTGCCAGACTTCTTTCTGCTCAACATGTAACTGTCAAAAGCTGTCAGTTAGCTGAATTTTAATGTCAAACTCCACTGCTGTGTAATCATGGATCCCACCGGGGTTATGGGCAGAAGCACTGTGATTGGTCACAGCTGGAATGGGATTTATTTTTGTTGATTCACAAGCAACTGCTACTTGCTGATTGGGATGCCTATATCAAGTGGAGTGGAATCTAGGAGATATAGCTTGAACCTGCTCACATTATCTACCTTTAAGGACCATACCTGTGATTTGGTTCATGTTTAAACCCAATAAATACTACCCGCATACATGTTACGTTACTGACAGCCATTTTCCAAAACATAAAACCATGTTTTAGTTTTCCTGTTATGTTGCTAAATTCCATAATCTCTCAGAATCAAATGTTCAGGTGATACGCCCACCTTAAAATCCAAACTTTCACCTGCTAACACTTATGTCCAATGTAGAAGGGATGGTCATTTTACATTTGTCAATAAAAGCCATCTTCTCCTGGGACTATATTCCCTGGTGGAGATACATTTTCTTCTGTTCTCATGTTGGACCGTTTCAATAAAGCTACTTTAAAAAGTGTTTAATAGACACAACGTTGTGTTCGCTGTGATGGATTAGTTATCTCAACACGTTTCAAGTCTCTACAAGTTGATTTTAATAATGTACTGGAATGAACTGAAACTAATGGCTGTCAGAAAGGTAGGAAAAATAATTCTAATATTTACAGCTCCAGTAGTTTTGGAAAGTGGTTGTCAGTAACATAATATGTATGTGTGTTGTATATTATTGGACTCATACATGTAAAACCACTGGTATGATGCTTTATCTGAAAAGTGAAAAAGAGCACCTGACAACCTTCCTAAGAGTGGGAGTTCATAGTGTCAAGGAGGTAATAAGTGGGGAATTGGTCACTCCTAATTATGAGAAAAGGGAAAAATGAGTGAAGAATCTCACAGGGCTTCTGTCTGTGCCCATGAACACAGTGGGTAGCAGTGGGAATTCCCCGCTGTCACGCCAATGCCTTTGCATCACCATTTCATAAACCTAATGGCTTCACCACAGAACCAAATTTCTTCACATCCCAAATGCAATGTGCATACATGCATGTCGACATGTCAGTGTGTGTTCACGTGTCTTTGTAGGTATGGAACAGGAAATTGAGGGAAAAATCCCCACATTAGTAGATCCTGTGTGAGGAGGCCACTGACCACAGACAGCCCACAGACTGTGAGGAGCTCAACCACACGTTCAAGCTGACCAGACACCAGTCACCAGAACTGTGGCAAAGGATCTGTGGAACAAGATGAATCCTGCGGGCAGTGCACACATAGACACTCGTGCGTGCGTGCACGCATACATGCACACAACCACAGTTCTCATCTGCCAGCCAGATGCCCTTTCATCGCAGTTTGCACACAAACAGCCTGTGCAGATCCAAGCTATGCAACTGCACTCCGTCATTGTGCAAAAGAGTGATTGTGCACAGTCTTATTCCCTGTTTCATTAACTCTCTCATAGATATGCTCAGAGTAGATATGCTGCAGAGACCAATAAGCAGCTCTACTCTCCTAGAGTGTGCAGTGGAGCAAAGCAGCCAATAATTCAAGGATTACCCACTTATTTTCTTCTGTTAATCTTTAACAATAAAACATGATGTCCTTCTCTGAGTCATTCATTACTTTATCAGCTTCAAGCATCAAGGGCTTGTAGAGGAGTAAGGGAGGGTGACAGAAAAAAAAATAAAGACCAAGAGGTGGGAGGGTGGTGGATAGCAGGATTCTCAGGAAATGAAGATGCAGGGTATAGTGGCCTGTGGAGAAAGAAAGGGGGATGATGGAGAAAGGGGATTGAGAAGCTGAGCAGGAGGGAGGGGTTAATCAAAACCATATGTAGGCTGAATCTCCAGTATTGTTCCCAACTGAAACCAGCTGGCTGCTCTTGGCTTATCCATCAAAATAAACATTTTCTTGATGGCCACGAGCTACGCTGGCCTGTTAATCATTAAAAGAGCTTTCTTACACCCCGCAGCCTCACATTCATTTAATCACAGCACACACACACCAAAACACTCAGGAATATACAACTCAAAACATGCACTCATATTTTTGTATATGCATAAGATACATTCAGACTAATATTTACTCATACGCATCTGCTCATTATGCAATTTGCAGGATTTCTGTATCTATTTAGAACATCCTGTGTGCTCACTGCGTATTTATTTGTTTGTCTCATCAAGACCATGCCAGTTTCATCGCCATTCAACCTGAGTTTACTGGCTCACGCACAAAGTATTGTGAAATGATTACTTCAAGACTTGTACAGATGGATCACACATTTGTTTTGCTCTTTGCTGACTTCATTGGTGCTATTAAGGTTTTCATCAATGTACAAACAACAGTGTATCAACAGTGTATCTTCAAAGGCTTCCTTCCACTAAATATGTCAGTATTCACAGCCTGTGTTAAGTCTGGCCGTGGATGCCAAGTAACCTGTTGCCAGTGATTGAGAAGTCAGTGTTTCAAAGCTCAGCCATCTACTGAAGAGAATGATGGTGAGCTGTCTCCAGCTTCTGATCTCCAGAGAACAAATGGCAGATGATGGAGACATTAAAAGGAAGGAAGTGAACTATGAAATGTAGAAGCTAGTCTCGTGTCTTGTTGCAGTTATTGTAATCACATGTTCAGATGCTACGCATATGTGAACACAAACGCTGTTTTTGACGGGAAGTCAGGGATGCAAGGTTGGAGAAAAAGCCAAAATTTAACACAAGTGCGTTTGCGTTTCTAATCGTTTTTGTGAACACAGTAAAACGTGGGCTGCATTAACACTCATTCCCTCATTTGCTATTCATTATTAAAAAAAAAACAAGTCACTACACAAAAGGATTGAAATGAACAAGTATGACAGTTACTCATAAATGGTGGAGTTCATATCAAACCAAAACATAAATAAAGTTGGACTGATCTCTAAAATCACAGATCTGAAAAAAATTGAGGTGACCCCTGCCTCCTCAATTTGAATGGCTCCTATCAACAACAGTGACTACATGTAATTTAAAGATGATAAGGACAGAATAGCAAAATGTCCATCACAGGCAAAAATGGTAAAATTATTGTTCCCGGTCCAGATTAAATTATATTTCCATCCATCCTGCCTAAATAGTGAACTATATAGTGAAACATCACAGCCATAATCATTGTCAGTAGTAGTAAGGAGGGTGGCCATGCCACACAGGTGTTTTCACTTATTTTGGCTGATTAGACCTCTACCCAGGACTGTGTGGGTGTGCACAGGCTATGCTTGATTGACATCACTCTGACTCCCCTGATAGATTTGTTCTGTCTGTTAGGGTGGAACAACTGATGCCTTGATGATTCTTTATGGAGCTTGGCAGCATCAGCAAACCCGCCAACACTGATCCTCCATGCATGTTCAATGTGAAAAGAGGTCTAATCAGCTAGAATAACTGAAAACACCAGTGCGGGTGTGCAGGGGCCTTTGATTTTCTTCCATGTTTTGAGATGTTCCTGAATAAACAGGATGTTATGGTACAAGCTGATGGTTTGAATTTCTGAATATTAATATGTTCCAAAGTACATTTGAGCCACATGTACTGCAGCAGCATGCTGGGAGATGGGAACAATGTCTTGTCCAGATACTCAAATACACATCTGACCTCTTTTACTGCTGCTAGTGCAAAAGAGAGCAACTTGCAAGAATTATATAGGAGGGTTTGGGATGCCTAAAACCTATGGTACTGTTTTGAATGGAATATTTCTATACATACAGTAAAAAAAAGAAGAAGAAAAAAGTTTTAAAAGAACAGAAAATTGTGGTATTTTGATATAGAAACATTCAAAGTGTGTTTCTGACATACATGTTGTAGAATGAGTCAACATGGGACTAAAGGTAACAACCATGGCATTTTTCATTTAAAACACCATACCGGTGATCATGCATGTTTGAGCCCAGTATATACAACCCACATACACGTTAAGTTACCGACTACTATTTCCCAAAATATACTACTGGAGCAGCAAATTTTAGAATTTTTTTCCTACCTTCCAGACTGCCATTGGTTGCAATTCATTCCAGTAACTATTAAAATCACCTGTAGAGACTTGAAATACATTTGAGATACGTAATCCATCACAACAAACAACATGTCTATGTTTTGTTGAAGTAACTTTATTTAACCGATACAAGCTCCGCGGAAGACAATGTATGTCTCCACCAGGAAATATAGCCCCAGGAGAAGATGAGAAACATTGAATTTTATGATAGGGGTATCACCTGAATATTTAACTTTGAAAGATTAGGGGATTTAGAAAAATAAAAAATGCAGCTTTCTGTTTTTGTATATACTGGGTTTAAACATGCATTCACCATGCATCGTCAATATGTTCCTCTAATGAGGCGTTCAATTGCTTTAGTAATTCCTATGCTTTCTCAGTGTGCCAAAATAAACATAAAATCAACAATGTTAAAAAAAAAAAAACATGATAATAAATGACTAAATATTGCTGCTTGGAAGCACACTGTGCACATTTAATACTGATACGATGCAATAGCCTGAAACATTAGGACTGAGTAAGAAACTAAAGCCCAGTCTCGTGCAACAGCCTATGAATGTGAATTTAATTTCATGCACTTTTACAAACGCAAAGCACAAACAAACACTCTCACATGCTCAAATGCAACACGTACACACAGACATACATTCAGGAGTCATTTGAGGATCGGCACGGTCACCCGCAGTCAACTATAGCCTGAAGAATATCTCATTCACCCACAAATCTGACAGCATTAATAAGGGCAACATAATACACACACAAGGTTCTATGGCTTACAGATGCTCTGGGAAGACAGGGTCCTGACATCAAATGAGGCTTGAGGCTCACAAATATCTGGTATCCATAAATAAACTCAAACAAACTCTGTCATAGATACACAGTACCAGGCACAACAAACATGAGAAAGACAGAGAAGCTGAGAAAGATACGATAATGTTGCAAAACAAAATATGAGACAGGTAGAAAAAATTTGAAAAAAGCCATGGAAAGAATTAAGAAGAAAGTATGGGGTATTAAAAATACATAGGAAATCATGTTCAATGGGATGTACCAATATAAGAAGATAAGGACAAGTTGGACACAAAGTCTTTGCTTACCTCTCCTGTCTCTTATTTAGAGAAGGCCTTAAGGCATCAGTATACTTCAAACAAACTGCCTGCGTTTAAACCCTCCATTTCTGATGTTGGGATTTTGGAATCTGACAAAATTTGTAACTTTCTAAAACAAATAAGCTGACATGTTGAGGTGTTAAAGTAGTTAGGGTTTTAATTTCACTCTCAATCTCTCTCTTTTTTTCTCTCTTTACATAACTATGCCCGCACAAACAACCCTGAGATACACCACAAATACCTTTGAGAGACTATCTGAAGGTGTGTACCATTTTAACCATGTATATGATTGATCACATTGAGTTGCAAAGACACATAACCCCTCCCCTCTCTATGATGGCATGCTTTTTGCCTCACCTTTGAGTGTGGGCAGTCTTCACAGGCATAAACACGATTACTTTCTACAACCAAGTTCTTTTGTACTGAGGCCTTTCGAGTGTATTATCAGGCTTATCTCATGGCCAGGCTTAAAGGCTGGCCATTTTAAAGCTTGTTCATAGTCAATTTAAACCAGGAAAGGTTAGTTTAACCAGTGAGTTAAATGGCAACATAACATTAAGGTTGTTGCTAAGGTTTGCTGACATTTAATATGCCTTGAATTTGTTATCATATACAATTTTTTTTTGTACAATTATCTGCTAGTCATGAAAACCAGTGTTGGTTATGGCATTATACAATATAGGGGATAGAATATAAGAGAAAGAGGTAATTAAATACAAAAGAAAAAGAGCAGACGGAGGTTAGGAGAGTTTAAGAGTTTCTCTTCAAGTCTTTTGCCACCGTCTATTGTCCTTCTGTCCATGTGTTTCCTCCCACCAGCCAGTTATCTGTCATAAAGAGTTCTATGAACACACTAGATTTAACCTCTGATAACAGACAAGAGCACATAGGCAGGACTGTTTGGATGGCCTTGTACAGTCATCCTTCCTTTCTATACTCAACTCACATATTAGTGATGTGTCTGATTCCATTTCATTGAGTTATTTCAGTGAAATGAAGATGAATTGTTGAGTGTATTTCTGTGTGTTCAGTAGAGCACTGCTGCATATCCCCCAAGGCTTTGCTGTGTGTAATGCCAAAAACAACATCACAGGCTTTAGACCTGGAGAGGCGATATCCTGCTGCCCCATAGGCCTCTGTGTGTGTGTGTNTGTGTGTGTGTGTGTGTGTGTGTGTGTGTGTGTGTGTGTGTGTGTGTGTCTGTGTGTCTGTGTGTGTATGTGTTTCAAGAGGAAGCAAGTGGGTCAGCAAGTGTATGTGTGTGAAAAAGAAAGTCTGTATCATGTGTGCAGCAGGATCGTGTCTGCAAAATGTTTGTGCATACATCCAGTATGTGATTGCATGCATGCATAAAGTGCATAACAGCCCCTGAGGCTGCTGGATCCTGGTTTGTTTGCACTGATTTCATGATACCTGGCTCACTTGTGCAGTACATATGTTCTGAGGAGTACAGTACATTCCCAGGCTCAGGCCAGGTTAACTCTTTCCTTTCTAGACTCCAGCCCAAAGCAGCCTTGCAGTAATGACCTCACCATGACACTGTAGCACTGATGGGATGCACAGGCCTGCTGGATCACATGACTAAGAATTAAGAAGTGAATAGTATGCACGTGGTTTGTTGGTTTGGCAGTTTTCACAAATAAATTGCTGCACAGTAGACATACAAACGTCCTGTGGTATGAATGTGCCTCTCTGGGTGTGAAAGCCAACCTGAATGTAACCCCAAAAGAAATAACACAACCACTACAGTTAAAGCCTGCTTGTAGAGTAATCTGTTCATTATGTAACCATCAACAGAGAATGAGTTCTGTATGAGCAGAGATAATGTTTGTTTGCTCTAATGGCATACTGTAATTATTGCATCAGACTTAGAGATGACCAATACAGTGTGTTTCATAAAATTTCAGCTATGGATTATTTTGGCTAGCCCTCCTACCCCTAATCTTTCATGACACATCACAAAGGTCTGACAAACACTGATGTCACGAGGGGCTTCAGGTTAAGAACTGTAACGCAGAGGCAGATAAAAGTAGATAAACAGACTTTACTTGATATAGAGTAGGCAGGCAAGTAAAAGGCTAACAGGTCAACCGGAAAATGGCTGAACTTATTGGACAATCTACAGGGAACAAAGGATACTTGCTGGTACACAGAATATGTAGACATTCTGGTTAAGCAGTTGGAAGCAGGTGAGGCCGTCAGGTGAAAAGGAGGGAAACTCATGGTGGACAAATTGTGAACTGCAAACTCATGACAACTGATTAAGGTATTGTGGAAGAAAGTTTATTTAAGAGACAGAAAATGTGGGCAAGTGGGAAGTTGTCCTGGACATCCTGGATGCCTTTACTAGTCATAACTCGGGGAAAGAAAAGACACACAAGATCCAGTGGGCCTGATGTGACATATTGTGATGTGATGTGACATGAGGTGCTGTGACATAAGGAGTCACAAGGATACTTGTTAGAGAAGTATTGTGTTTGATTTTTTTTTTCCCTATCTGTATTGTGTTTGATTTTAACTATGCATACTGCATACTATTGTACAGTACGTTTCTACACACTGTTGCTATATGAGTGGTGTTGCTCACAAGCTTGCATACTTTAGTTCAATCTGGAGGATTAAATACTATATCCAAGAGGGGGCTATAGTAGGATTTCATGGATACTAGGATTTCACGGTAATGATTCTGGCCAGCCTATTTGTCACTGAAGTGGTGCTAAAATAATCATATAAATGGAGCTGGAGACTTCAGAAATCTTGAGAAAAGTTTGACTAAAGTGGCAAAAGTGTATTTCATCTTGCAAACGTGTAGCGTTATTTCTTGAGGAAATGCTCGACCAATGCTTCAAACAGGATGCAACATATGCTTAGTTAACATCAAGTATAGTCTTGGCGTAGTTAACATCAAGTACAATCAATCTGATTACCCCTTTTTGATATTTGCTAATGTGTAAATATTGTAGTTGTGCATGTGATGCTATGTGTTTTCAAGTTTTGAGTAGGATGTTAACAGTCTAGTTAAGCCTTGGAAGGATGCAGGTCTGAGCCATGACCTCTGTGGGGCTTTGACAGAAAGGAAAGAACAGAATCTCTCCATTGATACTTAACACAAACTGCTGACTGTTCTCTCTCTGTGGGACAAACTCTCTCCCACTCTCATGTTGCTTTCCTGTTGTTAAAAAAAAAAAAAAANTAAAAAAAAAAAAAAAGAAAAGATTTGACAGTTTTACGTAAGACAAAGAGTTTACTGCCAAATCACTTGTGTTGTTCCTTTCATCATTCCCACTGCAGACAGCTTGGACTCAAAGTTCAGCCAGTTTTGCTTAGTCAGGAGTATTTCTCAATGATAAAATTACTTCTGGAAGCTAACTCAGATTTCTGGAATCCTGTAGGCTCTTTTGCAAGTAGTGGGAATTTGCCTGTTGGTTTCTGGTTTTTTCTCAGGTAAAGTAGTTACTATGTGGTGAAAGAAATATGTTAAGTATAAAATACAGCTGGAGAAATGGACCTGCACTCTCCGAAGAACAGCATAGCATTCCTCCTACTCACCCTGTGTGTCACAGGGACCACTGAAACCTCTATTCATCTTTATTTTCTAGACCAGATGTTGACGTGTAATCAAAACTAACAAATCCAGTTGGGTGATTTGGTGTCTTCACTATAATTTTTCTAAGAAAAAGAGATATGCAGTTTATCCCATGCAGGGTCATAACCGACTAGAGCCTATCCCAGCCGTCATTGGACGAGACGTAAAGTACACCCTGGACAGATCGCCAGTCATCACGGGGCTGATACATAGAGATAGACTCATGGACAGTTTAGAGTTGGAGGAGATCGGAGCACCTGGAAGAACCCCACAGAGACACGGGGAGAACATGCACACTCCCCACAGAAAGGCCCCGTAACAAATTTGAACACAGAACCGTCTTGCTGTGAGGTGATGATGCTAACTCCAACCTACTATGCCACCCAAAAAACAATACATCTAAAACTTTAAAGCTCTTCTATAATGAAACTCTTGACATTCTGCATCAGATATTTCACTCTTTGACCATTTATTTTCAGCTAAAGTCTCAAAGGAGTTATTCAGATCATTTTGTTAAATTAGAGTTTATTCAACCTGTATGTGGCTCTTGTTCTTTGCCCTAACGGATGGAGTTGTAAGCCTGTGTTTAAAGGAGTACGCATCTCCAAAATCTCTGCAAAGAAACATAATTTTCCTTTGACTGAAAGTAACAATAACACAAAAGAACCATATTCCATTAAAAAGTTCCATTCAAAGTAGCAAAAAAAGTGCTCAGTACATTTTCATCACTCTATACTTTGATTTTGTCTGCACTGTGATTAAGACAAAATAGCAAGTAACGTGTATCTATGGACAGAATTAATAGGATTCTGTCATTCAGCGAACATACAGGACTCATTGTTTAATTGGAACATGAGTGAGAGTCCACCAGGACTCTCTGAAATGCAAGTAGAGGCGGCTTAGTACAGTTATAATGCAATGGATCATTTACATGCTTGAGTAAATCAGTTTATAATACCATAATGCAGATCTGATACTTTGGGTAAGCCTACGTGGACCTGTGATGATTTAAATCAAATTATGGTGTTCAGATGGGGGGAAAAAATCAGTTTATTGCCCACTCCCCAGCTCTGAACACACAGAAATACAATTTTGATCTTCAATTCTGAAACACCGACATAGAAGCAGACACATCAGTAATGTGTAGATTGAGTATAAAGAGGAAGGATGATTGTACAAGGTCACCCAAACAGTCCTGCCTATGTGCCCTTGTCTGTTGTCAGAGGTTAAATCTAGCCGTGTTCATAGAACTCTTTATGACAGATAACTGGCTGGTGCAAGGAAACACATGGACAGAAGGACAATAGGCAGTGGCAAAAGACTTGAAGAGAAACTCTTAAACTCTCCTCACTACCTTCCGCTCTTTTTCCTCTACCACTTCCTCTTATATATTCTGAGTGTGCTCTGTACAGTATAATACCTTGACCAACATAACACAGATTTTTTAAGATTGGCAGCCAATGGCACCGTAAATCTTTATACAACAAAATCTCAAGCATAGTTATAATCAATCCATCATTCTAAGTAAGAATTCAAGGTCTATTAAATGGCAGTCAACTTTAGCAGCAACGCTTATATTTCATGTTATGTTACCATTGAGGCCTCTCATGAGTCATAGCTTGTATGTTACACAGTACAGAGTAAAAGTGAACATTTGGCTTATTGAGCTGTGTGTCACCATCAGTGCTTATGCCTTTGTTTAAAGGACCATACCAGGCAAAACATTGACTTTTAGGATGGATGTATTGCTTGAATATTTGATTTTGAAAGATTAAGAGATTTTGCAAAATATCAGGAAAGCTGAAATACAGTTTTATCCTTTGGGAAATGATTGTCAGTAACCTTATGGTTAGAAAAATTGAATGCATTAGGCTCAATCATGCAAAATGAGTGGCATGGTCCTTTAAAGCAGAAGAAGACGACATCCTATTATGTCATCATAGCCTTAAAAAATGTATGTTGTAATTAGTCAAATGACTCAATATACTGTTGGTTGATAACAATATATCTCCATTCATGAACATGTTATGTGTTTTGCACATAAACCCTTATTCTGCAAACGTGTAAATAAGTAAAAGTGCAAAATTAAAATACTGAAGGTTTATGGAGCACAAGCACTTCAAAATTCTACATAAGCACAATCTTTGAATATGTATTTTATGTATTGAGATACTTTACACATGTAAAGTGTTCCAACCTCATTTGTCATCATGAGGTTGGCATCCATAATCAGATCGCATCTTTCATAATGATGCCACGGAAATTCAGCACCTCAATACCACACCATGGTGACAGATAGATCCTCAACAAAGCACAAACACCATCCATCAGTAACATTAGTGAACACACACACACACGTGCAACCCCACAAAATCACATTCAGATGCAAACACACACTTTCTCACACCCAGTCTTTATCTACACCACATACTGAGGCAGTTAAAGCTAATAGCCTCATTCTCTTGTCGTATTAATGAGGTAAACGAACTTAAGTGTTACCTTCTTTGCAGCCTCCCTGTAGAGGGGTTGTGTGTATCTGGCTGTGTTGGCTCAGTGGCTCTAAGTGATAAAACGCTTGTCAGAAAGGGAGTCAGGATGATCTCATATGTTGTTCTTTGGTCTTCTCTCCCTATCTCCAGGTCAGCATGCACACCACAGGGAATTGGCAATTGTCTTGGATTCAGATTTCTCAACAGCAAATGCCCAGTGGAGGTGTCAGCTAGTCCGGGGTTAGGGCTGTCTGATGTAAAGTGCTTTGTTGGTGATACAGCTAATCACACAAAAACACTGCCTCACAATGTAAACACACCTGTGTCCTGTAATGATGCCAGCTTCACTTCTCCTCTCCCATGTTTCCCTTCAACATTCAATGGTTTCTCCTTTCCCTTTTTTCCATCCCCATCCTTCTTTCTCCCTCTGCTCTGACCTCCTTCAGTTTTGGTCTAATGCACTTCTCCCTTTCCTCTATCCTTCCTTTTCTCAGAGCACCATGCCATTAGATATGCCATGCCTGTCATGCCATAGTCACATTAAACACATACATGCACACACACACGTACAAGTGTCAGAGAAACTGCACATAAGTGAGTTTTTATGAGGGTGCTGGTGTGAGGAAAAGGGAGGGTGAATGCTTTCAGATACTTTCAGCGGGAGTGAGAGATGACAGACGGAGTATGAAGAGTGCAGTGACGTGATGAAAGATATCTATTCTAGCAAAGATTTATTATATCAAATGTGCACTTGTGTGTGTGCATGCATGTGTGTGCGTGTTTGTGTGTGTGCGCACGCGATGGGTGTTTGTGTAACCCCCTACTGACATGCAAAGCTCACATCTGCTTTTCATTTACTTAATGCTCATCTCCCATGTATCCATCCATCCACTAGACAAACACACACATAAATTATATAAACTCACACTGCTGCATCTCCATATTTGTCCTGGTAACATAATTCTCTCATGTAATAATGTTTGAGGTAATTCATAAATGAAAATCGAGGAGAATCTATAAACATGAGATTACGTCCTCTGCCAAATGGGAGTGACTCCAAGGCTGAGGTCAGGGTAAGGGTAGCATGGAAACCCTTGCATAAAGTTTGTTTGAGGTCAGGATAATTTGGACCAGACACTGAATCCAGCTGGAGGTCAAAGGTTACTGGGTCAGTGTGTCAGGGTGGTTATGGCTCTGTATGTTTTTAGTTCAGACTATTTTGTCTGTCAAACTCACTCCAACAACACATACGCACATCCCAGACACGTACATGTGACGTGGTGCAAACATGCCACTGGGATGCAAATCCTGACATATTAGCGCTGTCGTTCAACAAGTCCTCATACCTAAACGACAAATTAGAAGTCATTTGGTTTTCTAAAACAGCTTGTGCTTGCATTTTCTGAGCTGCTATCCTGGTGGTTGTCTAATCTAACCAAATGTTTGGTTAGTGAAAGACTGTGGGCTGGGTTAAGGTTAGGGGCTGTCATACTTAAAGGAGGGATTCAAGAAACTCTGTAGTCTGCACCCAAACCATCTTCCTGCAGCTTTTGAAACACTATTAAGTTGCACTAGGGCCCCTTTTACATCTTGCATTACAATGCAATCTCTGTCTTTGGATATGTTAACTGGATAAGGACATCTGATGTCAGGATTTGCATTTACGTTTTCACATTAAAAAGCTTTCTTTATTTGCATTCTGCCTGCATTGTGATTGGATTTCAGTAGGTGGGTTGTTATGCTATTAACAGATAATACTATAGTTTTGCAAATTTGAACCCAATATATACAGTACAACCTGCATACACGTGACATTAGTGACAAACATTTCCCAAAACATGCTACTGGAGTGGTAAATTTTTAAATATTTGTCCCTGTCTTCCAGACTGTCATTGGTTTCAATTCATTCCAGCTATAAAAATTAACCTGTAGAGACTTGAGACATGCTTGAGATAGGTAATTCATCATCACAAACACTATATGTCTATTAAGTTTTTTATTTTGTCAAAGTATCTTTGTTTAGCCTGTCCAGAGCTGCACAGAAGACAATGTATGTCTCCCCTAGGGAATACAGTACAGGGAATTCATGACTTTTACTGAGAAATTAAAAATGACCATACCTGTATATGTTAGCAGGTGAAACATTGAATTTTTTTAGGTGGGAGTATCACCTGAATTTTAGATTTTGAAAGATTAGGTGACGACAAAATAACAGGAAAACTACAATATGTTTTATGTTTTGGAAATTGATTGTCAGTAACGTAACATGTATGTGGGTTCAAATTTATTGGGCATAAACAAGCAAAATCACAGGTATGGTCCTTTAAAGCCTGTTTCCTCCTTGTTCCAAAGACAAGCCTCTTCAATTTTTTTTTTTTTTTTTAAGTATGACATTTTTTGTGTAGCTGTTGCTCTTCATGTTCCAGGGACAGATGCCATTTATGACAAGTCACAACTCCCGATTTAAAATAACTTTATTTATGAAAGCAAGCTGAAGCAGGACAAATGTAGATGGATTTTATCTCGTGTGTGTCCCAACTGTCTGGACTGCATTTACGCACAGAAAGCTGTGACTGGGAGCCAATCACAATGCAAGCCAGTCCACATCCGTATGTGGTCTGGCAGAACATAGATCTGGGTTGTCTTTAGCTCTTTCAACAAACAGTCTATGCTGTCCTTTTTCTGAGGAGGTCAGTCTATCTCTCTCACTTCTCTGCTCTGACTATGCAATTTCAAAACAGAACTTGTTTTTGACCTGTGCGTATTCAAATAAATTGTCCTGCTCTGTCCGAGTGAGCTGAGTCAGTGGGGGAGTGCTGTGGTTGCTGTCATTAGAACTTACACAAGAACTGATAAATTGAAGAGACCTGGAGATTGATCCCTTAACCCTGCTGGCTGGAGTTAAATTACAGTTGTAATAATATACAGACCCACGTGTTCACCCACAGAGGGAGTGGAACTAAAACAATAGCAGTTACATAACCTAATAAACACAAATTTAAAATGGTGCTTTCTTTATGAGGTCATACTGACAAGAATTAATCGACTTAGCCTGATCCTTGTAATTTGAAACATCCCTCAGCATTCAGGGAATGGAACGGGTCCAACCAGTCCTGCTTTATAGCAAAAAACAGGTCAGGCCGGGGTCCTGTGGCCAGAATACGCCTTTCAATCAATCTTTACACTTTTTAACAAACAGCATAAATCATGAACCAAAAAAAACACAGTGAACTTAAGCACTTAGTCCACAAGGGTGTGTGTGCATTCATAAGTGAGTTAATCTTCCCATACATACAGTATGTTGTAATGTGTAGGGGAACTGGGGACATTGCTGCCCACTCCAACAGGAAGAACTCACAGCCAACAGTTTAGTCACAAGGGAGCCAGTGGGGATACAAACTGGTGGCAATGTTTCCACCAGCCGAACCAGCTTTCCCTCCACCTCACAGTCAGATCCCTTATCGCCTGATGATAGGACAGGATAAGCAATAAATACACACTGATACCCAGCCAAATTGAATCGTGTCAATCAGCACACTGTTCGAACCCAAAGCCTAGAATAACTGCTGTGAGATCCGCTGTGTGTGTTTCTGTTAAGTATCGGTCGTTCGTTCTCTATGCCTGCCTCATGTATGACCTATGATAATGATCCATCTATGCCTGACCTCCAACCTCGCAAAACTAAACCAGGTGCGTTTGGTGTCAGTGTCAGGAGGAGGTATGAATGTGTGTGTATACACTGAGGACCCCCTGCCTATGCTGAGTGACAGGTCTGAACTGTTCCTGGTACCACAAGGCTGTTCTAGCAAGCCAGAAGAGAGACAGGAGGGGTGGATATAATGTGAAAAATAGAGGGGAGTCTTCTTTTTCCTCCTCTCCTCTCTTCCTTCGACCCAGCTGGATCATGCCTCTCCATGTGTAAACCATCCAGACTTTGCCCTGCAGACTTCAATGTGGATTATACTGACAACCATTAACAGTGCAAAATGTGTTCAGAATCATGATTTAAAACAGCAGATCATCCAGTTGGTCCTCATCCTGGTGTCTCTGGATGCATGGGGTGTCCTCGTGATAAACACACAGGCCAAATGACCTGGGCAGGGTGATCATGTGATCCCTCCCACAGACACAAGAAGAACAGGTAAACAACCTGCTAACAGGATGTCCTGCCTGTCAAACACCAATTAGACAGTGACGTCAGGCTGATGACCCCAGAGTCGGCACACAGCCGACCCACTCCATCACGAACTTCACCACGTGTCCGCATGTGCACACATGCAAACATACATCTTCATTTTAGTTTCATGGTAGTTTTGCCCATTTATCAGGAATTTCTACTGCAGCTTTCGAACTTGCTTAGCTTTTAGTTAAAGTCGCCTAATTTCTCAAGATGACGTACAGAGAGGTATGTTCCACAGAGGCTTCATTCAGCGTATGTTTAAGCCTAGATTCCTGCAAATACACTTCTTAGACCTGGACAATTTATGAACATTCCCACCCACCAAGCTTGAAGGATCTTCTGAAACCAGAGCCACTGACCTGGAAAAAGCCTCCATCCAACATTTCCAATGCACCACATTTCCAATGACCAAATTTCACAATGCAAATCGGGGGGTCGGCTTATACATGAGTAATTCAAATCAGATCCCAGAGAATGAAATTTCCAGNATGCAAATCGGGGGGTCGGCTTATACATGAGTAATTCAAATCAGATCCCAGAGAATGAAATTTCCAGGGGTGTAAATACTACCCATTACCACTACCCATGCAAAATAGTTTAAATCATACCTAGAATGATGTATTTCCTGACTAAACATCTCATCCAGCACATTTTGCGGTGGCTAGAAAGCCATGATCTGTCAGTTACGGTAATCAGCTGCTGAAATAAGTATATATTTACTGGTACATGGATTATTTTCAGAAAATCAGAGGAATACTATGACAATACCCAGAAAAACAGGTAATTTGCTAAAACAAATAAATTGATGGAACAACATCACGGGGTCGGCTAAGGGAATTCCAAAACTCAGTATCAAGGAATGTGTGCCACGTACTGTAGACAGGCCTGCATCAACTCAGGTACAGGTACTGAAAACACGTAATGGGTGAGATTCTTAACAAAAAAAAAAAAAAANCTCATTTGTAAAGCTTTCCTTACCTTCATCAATGCGATTCAGACGAGGAAGAGGAGTCCGGAAAACTGAATGTTAGCTAATGTCACTTACAGTAATCAGCTGTTTACCGGTACCAGTATGTGAATTATTTTCAGAAAATCACAGGAATACTATGACANTAATCAGCTGTTTACCGGTACCAGTATGTGAATTATTTTCAGAAAATCACAGGAATACTATGACAATTCTCAGAAAAAAACAGGCAATTTGTTAAACAAATAAATTGATGGAACAACATCAGGGGGTTGGCTTATATGCGGGTTTCTTTAAAAATCTAAATTTGCAGGTCAAAATCGGGGGTCGGCTTATACATGAGATTGGCTTATAGTCAAGTATATACGGTAATCCCCAAACATTTCAATAGCAGGTCCACTTTCCATGCATTTCATGTATCAAAGGCAGTAGCTTTCCTGCTAAAACTAACGTCCAAACAAACGTCGAGCTCAGGTGTCCACAGAAGCTCACAGGAACTATTAAGAGCTCTATCTTATTTCTAAGCATTGTTGGTGTATATGTGTGTCAGAAATGTGATGATAGCTAATTACTGAATGAGTCTACTGGTTGTATTTCACCCTTTAAACAGCAAAATGACTAACAGAACCTGGCATACCTTTAAAAAGAGTGAGAAAGGGTTGTTAACGCATGTTTCTCCTTTTAAGTCATTAGTCAGTCTTTTGTTGGCCAAGAACAATCAAAGCCCAGTCCTGTGTATTTATGAGCCCTGTGAGAGGTGAGAGGTATGGTAGCCAGTTGCGAGGTTCATGTGTGTATATGTATGTGTGTGTGGACGTGCAAAAAAAGGCTTTTGCGTCTGTGTGTCCTATACGTCTAGGCACTGGGTTTAGGCCCAGTGTTATCAGACTGCTGGGGATGGATCGACTCGAATCAATGATCCCACAGGATGTTGTGTTTCCGAAGGTTAGTGTTAGTTTTGCAGAACTGGTGTCCTCTGATCCACGGCCAGGAGCACAAACAAGCTCTGTGTGTGTGTGTGTGTGCGTGTGCGTGTGCGTGTGCGTGTGCGTGTGCGTGTGTGTGTAGGGCTCTGCTTTTGAAATGTGTTTAGTTTGGACTGTGTAGTAAAGCAGTTTCTCCATCTGGTTATGCCAGAGAATTATACAGTCCTATCTGGCTGCAAGAGGCCTGGTGGGGGTTTCAAGTAACTGATCTGAGTTCAGTGGGTGGTAGTAAAACGGTTTGATCAAGGGCTTAGTTTGCTGGTCCAGGCTTCTCACTGTTCTAATCATGAGCTCTAGTATTTTATTCAGATGCCAAGTGTAAACAGCCTTCAGTACGGTTTTTAACGATGTGTCAAATTGCCTTCCTAAAGAACATTCATACACAAGGCATGATCTCTTTTTGTTCCGAAACCCCAATGAGCATCTCTTCAAAAGTAGGCCTGCATCCTCTGCTTGTCCACGTTTCAAAGCCTCAGCACAGCTAAAGACTTTTGCCCTTCAGCCCCTCTCACTTTCCTTCACTTTTAACTTCCTTCTTCTCTTCCTATCCAACTGTCTCAGTGCTCCCACCTTCCTCTCATCTCCTACTTTTTGGCATATGGTAATCTCATTCTGTATTCTATGTGATAGTCTTTTGTGTGAGTGAGATGGACATCCATGTGAGAGTTTGGTCTGGTGCCTCTCTGGCTCCTGGTGCTGTGTTTGATGGAGCTATTTCAGAGCTGTGATACACACACACACACATACACACACTCACAGACCTGTAAATAGAGCAACAGATGATAATGCCCTTTAAGAAGTTGAGTAGGAAGTTGCTCAGTGGCGATAGAATTTCCTGATGTGATCCAAGACCAGTTCCCTGTGGGGTGTATGGAAATGACACGATGAGGGGTCACAGAAGGGAAAGAGGAGATGAGGACAAGTTGACGAGACATAGACAAGCCACAAATGAGCCTAAATATAAGAACACTTAACTATTCCTGAGATTTTCAAGGTCAGCACCCACATCCCTACAGAATCTAATGAAACACATATCTACGCACACAGAATCTATGCACACATATGCATAACCCACACAGCTAAAAAGAATAGATAGGCAGTCTGTTTTTGTAATCATCGCTGTCCTCTTCCCTGCACAGTTGCAGTCCCATCAGCAGTGTGGGGGTTTGGTCAATGTTGGGTGTGTCCCCAGAGGTCAGCTTATCAGTTTTCCCACCTGGTCCATCCTATACTTTGGCCTCTGAATAGCCACTACAGACTCTTATTGTTGTACAGCTACAGCAGGCAAAGCTTTGGAGGTGTTGGAAGTCTGGAAGTCACTTATTTATCTGGACAAAAGCCACTTTCCACTGAGGAGAAAAGCATGTGTGCTTCCTTTAGAACTCAATTAAGTATGTGTGTGTGTGTGTGTGTGTGTGTGTGTGTGTGTGTGTGTGCATTTGTGTGTACATGGGAGTGTTTTTCTGTGCTATAACACTAAACAGCCATTATTGATTAAATCCCATAACATTATAACATCATCATGCTGTGCTGTTGCTGCAACTTCTCAACATAGACCCAGAAAGATCATTACGTCATGCATGTCAGAATATAACTACCTATTCCAAAAGAGTCTCAGGAGGCGCTTTGTGTCCTCATATTGTAGTGGTCCAGAGGTTACCCTGTGCAGAGGTAAATCCTAGCATGGGAGTTACATTATGCTGAGTGTGTGTATGTGCGTGTGTACTCATGCAATTCCCCACTATCTGAACCTCAACATGTCCAAAGGGTGCTATAAAACAGGATCCTGGACTGCATATAGGTACAAACCGGAGGAAAATACACACCCTTCAGCATCCTTATCTGCATCTGAACAGTTCCTGTTTTTGGGAGTAACTACTGCATATAGAGTATCACTAATGTACAAGCAGAGTCGGATGCTCCCATACACACATACACACACACACAGTGCTGCCAAGCCCAGGAGGAAGAAGGGTTGTTGAGAACCTTTGAACAAAAAGACATTTTTAGAAAAGTCCTCTTGAGCGGGGAAACAAAGAGGGGAAGTGATATGACGTCGCACAGGAGGGAATCAGAGGGTCACTTGTGGCATGACAGACACGCCTATGGAACAGTACAGTCTCGCACACACATTCACATGCTCATTTCACACACACACACACACACACACACACACACACATCTGATAAACACAGTCAAGGTCCTTTGCGCTGGTCTTAAAATAGCCATTTCCTTGTCTCCCTACTTATTTGCTGATATTAGCATCACGAGGATGTTTTGCATCCATGTTCACTTTCCTGCAGCACGGTCGACAAGAAATCCACTGTATGTTATCATGGGATGTATCTGTTTTGATTATCTAGTCTCGATCCGCCTGCAATCCTGTGATAAATAATGAGTAACATGAATGAAACATTATGTAAATTCCATCTCAGCAAATTCGACAAAGCCTGACACGCAGTCATATAATAGTCGTATTGGATTTGTTATTGCCACTTCATAAATTAGCAATTATTGAAATTAATTTGGTTGTAGTCTGGTTTTTCACGTGAACAACCATTCCAAAGGAAGAGAACGTTCTCTTTACAGGATGCTTTTACAACTCAACCAGTCTGCTTCCTTTGCATTTAAATCAACCTTGGCCAATGCGAATAGAATAGAATAGAATAGAATAGAATAGAATAGAATAGAATTGCTAGGTATACAACACAGTTCAGTAGGAAACATCTTCTGCCTAGAAGTACCATTTATTATAGAGAGAGGCTATTGCTCATACCGTATATTATTATTTTGTTTTATTTTATTTTATTTGTTTATTTATTTAGTACTTATAATGGGTACAGGATCAGGGAGAACCCTCATATGTGCGCGCACACATACACACACACACCTCACATCTGGTGTGGGTTAAAACTGCTATGGAGTGTATGGATCTCAAAACCAGAGGGGGTCAAGCCATCAATCATGCCTCCCTCCTGTCTCTCTTCCGCTCTTTCTCTGCGTGACGATTAGGCAACTCGGGGAAACATGTTTCTTGTGTTTACTGTAACAGTAAAGGTAAGCTGAAGCTTCTTCCTGTTTTAACTCGCAATAAAACAAACAAGTGAGTTACGGGCTGCTTGGTGGTGAACAAAGTTCTAAATCATGCCAAGTGACGGTCATCATGGATGGCATAACCTGGGGTAATCAGGGTAAGCTGGGCTCTAGTTTGAAGGGTAAATAAGGAGATTCAGTTACATTTGCAAGTGGCTATATTCCTGCTTCTGTGGAAAAAGTGTAGTCACCCTGTTGCACTACCTCTCACACACATAACACATGCTTAAGATGCAGAGTTAACAATGTTTTCTCATTGATCCAGATGAAAGTCCACACTCCCTAATTTAATATGTGGAAAGCTTCTCTATGTAAGAGTAGACTCAGCTTTTATAAGATAATGAGGGTTTGGAGACAGGAAGGCAGGAGTGCTTAAAATGCAATAACTCGAAACTACCATCCAGACTCATATTTACACTTCCAACATGTGAGTCAAGATTCAGCATCACCATCTCAAGTACAGTGAAATTTGGACCCACACCTGAATTTGTTTGAAATTTATTCGTTTGGCAGACGTTTTTATCCAATGAGACTTACAAGTGAGTTATAACATGAGCAGGGCTTCAGTTCCATTGTTGTGCCACAGGGCTGCAGCAGGTGTGGAAAGGTGACTTTCCTAAAGGCCAAGCGAGTTTCGGCAGATCAGACGGGGTTGCGTAGCTTATTCCACCACCAAGGGGCCACAGAAGAAAAAACTCGATTGAGATTTAGAGAGATGTGAAGTGGCTACTGTGACCTTTTTGGGTGTAAAATCACATGGGCTGTTGCATTCTGTATTTTTTGATGAAGAGTTTGGCTGGAATGACAAGAAGCTCAGTCTTTGAGAGGCTGAAGGTGGCGTTCCTTCATCCATGTTGAGATGTCAGTGAGACATGCTGTGATCCATGCCAAGATTGTGGAATCTTCAGGAATTCATCTGGATTTACACTTACAGCGATTCAAAAGTGAGTTCACTCTTGGACTGACTCACACAGTGACCAATATGCTTTTTTTTATATATTTCTGTCATGTCAACCGACACATTCTTCCTGAAATCTGTTCCCTCTGCAGGCTACTGCACCCACTGGTATGTGACATTGACTTCAATATGAAAAAAAAAATCATTAAAAATACATTAAGAAAGTCGTAATGGGAGACCAATAAAAAGAAAAGGACCACCTGAAATTTTTGGCAGACTATAAGGACTGACCCCATAATGATCTGATTACCAGGCTGCTGCAGCAAAAATAGCCGAAGACGTAAGACTAATACACACAACATAACTGACCAGGTCGTCCAGCTGAGTCCAGGTGCAGTCATGTTTATGTTCCCTGTATAATTATGTCAAATATTATTGAAAGCAGCCACCCTTGACTTTGCACTGATGGTAAGTTTAGCTTGGACAACCGGACATCGCTAATTCATGCAGAGTGAGACCAGCTGACAGAGAGAGAGAGAGAGATCTGGCAGTTTCATCATTATAAAGATTAAGACAAAACTTCAATGGATTCAATTATTCACTCTTAAATAGATAATAGATTATTCTCTTCTATAACTCTTTGTATCTTCATATAATTTCTGACCTTCCCTCGCCCTCATTACCTTTATCATTCATTAGAGGAGGGAAATAAAAGCAAGCTGAGTTTGGTGTTCTGTTTAATCTCTCAAACACTGTTGGCACTCAGAGGGAACACAAAGCAGAATATTCCCCTAATGTCCTGGTTATTGTCTCAGTTTTATGTGGCACCGAGATAAAGCGAGCTTCTAGCCAGTGGCATTGTGCGCTCTTGGTGGTCAGACAGACTATAGTGAGTCTTGGCACTTGTGTAATAGCTGAGACCCCAGCTAAGCTGATGTTGTGTAAGAGTTACTTTGTTGTTGTGAATGCAAGTCTTTTTTTGCAGGACAGCCTGTAGGCCCTTGTAAGAAGATGACTCAACTCTGTTCTTTAATGGCTTTCCGGACTTGTTACTCTTCTAGATGAGTTAATGGACACATGCTTAAACAAGAACACATAAATGCATAGTCACATGCACACACACACATGCGCACACACGCACCATGCATTACACAAAAAGTCTTTATTGAGAAAATCCTAAACTGTGAGCTAACCATGAACTAATGACATTTTGATCCTGCTAAACAGGATGTGGATTGTTAAAAAAGGCTATTATCTGTGTTCCCTTCTTAAAGTCCACTTACCACTGACACATGGTGGTCTCAGACTCTTCACTCAAAATAATGATGTAATGGCTGTTCCATGGATGTTTACATTTTTTGCAAATTATTGATGTCAATAGCACTTTACGGTAAGTGAGTCAAAACCATGTACATCAAAGAAGTACTAAACAGTAAGGATAATCTTGCCTTAATACAGCATACTTTATAATGGTTTTATAGACTTTTATAGGCCATAACTAATGCTTTTATGAATAGTTAACATACCATTTATTAATGCTGTATAGATCAATACTACTACAAACAAATTTTGGGCACAATCCCCTTGGATGGTCTATAAACCCGCCTCAGAATAACTTTCTTTTTGGCTAGCTCTGTCTGTTATTATGTTAGTAAATCATTAATAAGGGTCAAGTTGTTCTCATACGACTACTTATTTACAATCTGGCAACCCAAAATTTTTCTTATCGATGGATTATTACTCATCTATAAAGTGTTAACAAATGATTTATAAAGCTTTTGTGAGCCTTTATAAGCCTCAGTAGAAAGTGGCAACCAACAATTTTTAAAAGACCACACTGGCCATTTTGCATGTTTGAGCCTAATATGTTAAATTTTCATACGTTACATTACTAACAACCATTTTCCAAAGGATAAAACCATATTTCAGCTTTCCTGATATTTTGTAAAATCTCTTAATCTTCCAAAATCAAATATTCAAGCAATACACCCACCTTAAAAATCAATGTTTTGCCTGCTAATAGTTATGCAGCCTTATGAAGTCATGGTCATTAAAATTTTTTGATAAACGCAGGTCTTCTTTTGGGACTATATGGAGATATACTGTACATGCACTCCATGCTTTTTATTGTGCTTAAATACTAAAATTATGTAACTTTGAAAAAAAAAGATAATCTCTAATAGCATGCTGATCTCTAACCTCACCTCAGCCTATATACAGTATGTTTTAAAAGTGCATTTTATGAAATAAAGCCTAGCACACAGGCATATTATTGTACATCATGGGAAGAAAAGAGTGACATGTCTATATGAAATGTCAGCTCAGGCTTGGTCAGTATCAGTGTGTGTTCCACATGCAGGGTCAGAGTCAGACATATACAGATGGCTCTGGTGCCAAAGAGTCTGAGTGGGGTTCTAATGGGGGCCTGAGAAGAGCTGGGTCCATTTAGACATGGTGCTGGACATGCTACACATGAAAGGGCAACTCTTTACACAGACTGAAAATGGAAACACAAACAACAGCAACACACAGAGACACACTGGGATTGAACTAATATCCTATTTTAACCAAGATCACACAGGACAGCTTTCATGTGTTGTTGGTTATGGCTTCCTGCTGACATAGGATCCAAAATCCCCTTTTCAACCACAGGAGAAGATGTGGAGCTTAATCTGAAAGGAGGGCACTCCCCTACCTGCTGAAAACAACTCAGAGCAATGGTGTGGGCTCTGTCTCACATCCTTTATAATGCCGCATTTGGTTTGTGCCATAATCCCATCTGTTCTCATTTCAGGTTTATAATAATGGAGCGATGGTGTTGGCATTTTGATATAACCAAACTGGATCGTCTTCATTAACTACTGGTCAAAGTGTTCCAAGAACTACATGCCTGATATACTCTGGTTTGGGTTTGGGTTTCAAAGGGGTCAGGAAAGGTGTGTGCAAAATATGACATGTAGTTTTTGTGCATGTTCTTGCATCTTCATGTGTGCACAGTGTATGATGAAGGTGTGAGCACTGGAGTGAAGTGAATGATTGTGGTGCCAAAACTTAACCTCATGTGGCTTTTCATCCCGTTTCCCAGAAGGTATTTGAAGTTTGGCTTGAGTCCCTCAGATCTCACATGTGGCTCATATTTGCTCTGAAATACCTCGTAGATCTATAGGCTGCTTTGAAATGGATGTAAACATGGACCGTTTTGCCATTTATCTCAGGCTGTTAGGTTGTCTTTACATTGTTGCTGCTTTACAAGGGCAAAGCCTGGTATTTTAACAGGTTGAAGGGCAGTTATAGAGTGCTGTTTATCCCATCACGCTCTGTGTGTGAAAGTGAGTGAAAGACAAAAGGGTAAAGAGATTTCGCAATACTTCTCAATTCGTTGAGATTGCCCAATTAAATGGAATGCTAACTTCGAGCAAGGCTGAAAAACACAGAACAAATGTGGTTTGAAAATTACTGTTTGATTGTCCTTGTTCCCTGTCATTCATGAACACTGGTGAAATCGCACAGAGTTCGTGCTTGCTTGTCAGTTACACAACACTGTGGTGTGGCATCGTGCCCCGCTATTGTTAACTGGTCCACTCTCTACTTTTGCTTTATGGAGAAAACTGCTCCTTTGCTGCAGCTGCTGATGGACATGATGTTTGATATCTGTGAGAATCTCCTGAGGTCTGCCAAAGCAAATCAAATTGTGGCCATATCATTTTAAAGATCAGAATCGGAGTAATTCCATTGTTGGGGGTATTTGGCCCATTTTTTGGGGAAATGCACATTTTAACTTCATTGTATCTGCAGTATAAATCTAAGCCAGAGGATTTATAATTCAATCAACATTATTCTTGTGTAATTGTGATATAACATGGCATTACGTTGCACATGTTTACATATCTGTGTATGTAATAGCAGTACATGCTGGAATGAGAATGTAGCTTGCAAGATCATTTTTAGAGCATATTTTGAGATAATTTGTTATAGAATAACCCCTGCTGTATGGTGTATTCCAAGTATTTGCTTGAAATATACCATACACCCATATATTATGAAGTACTGGGTCTTGACATTTGGAAATAAAATTTCTCTTCAAGGTTATTACTCAAGTACAGAGGATGCTTGCAAATATATAAAATATGATGCCCTGGATATAAATCAAACAGTATGTTTATCATATTAATACTCATCCTGTGATGACGCATTAAAATTGGAATCTGATAGGCTAATTAGTGATTCCTTGGTCAGCCAAGGGATTAAACAGTAATCAGTTTATTATGAATTAGTGTCTTTACCTTTGTATTAACTTGTATACCCTGAATTTCCCTATATTGTAGCCTTTTTTTTTTGTGTACCCCCAAGAGTTTCAGTATCCAATGTGGGCCTCCCAAAAATATGTTCTGCAGGCTCCACTGGAAATTAGCATTTAAATCAAAAGTCAGCATCAGAAATAAGAAATCATTAAAGTAGAAGCTGGAAAGAAGGGAGTTTTTTGTTTTATAATAAACATGCCTAAAATTTGTCTTTTTTTTTTTTTTTTTTNTTTTTTTTTTTTTTTTTTGAGGAACTGAGGAAAGCAAGCAAGTGTTTTTTGTGGTTTTAATGAGCTAGCATGAGCTTGTGGGTCACTGAGTGCAGCTGGGAGATCCTCACTGAAAACTTACACTGGGTTAAATACTATTGTGTTACATCACAGAGGATGGAAAAACACTACATCCAACAAAGTGATTAACCAGGTGGTACCTAATGGGTCTGTAAGATCTGACAAAACACTTTGAGACTGCTACGCTCTCCTCTACGCCACTTAACTATCATATAAACAAAAATTAGCACATGTACATTAAAACAAATTCCATGTGAGCGTAATGTTTTCCAAAGGATTTCATTGAAAGGGAATGTTTCTTTGCCTACAAGCAGACGGAATCATTAATGTTTACTTGCTGCATATACTCACCATTAAGTTCCACTCACGCTCAGACCTCACACTATAGACACACGTGCGCACACACATACACACACTTACACAAGGGACTGATCCCAATCAGCAGGGAACATTTTTTTTCTTCTTCACTTATCAAAACCATGAAACCATCCAACATTCACTCACTTATTCCCATTGTGTGTAGCTGGATGATGCCTCAGTTTCCCTTGGTAACACACACACACACACAGAGTTGCATGTGGGAACACTTTCCTCATCAAGTATCAACTGGAAATATCTGCAAAGAAGATAAAGAAGCACTGTTATGATGAAGCTCATTCTTACATACATCAACAGAAGTGAACATGTCATTTTTGATGTACACTATATTTCTTTTGTCTCTGCAGCGTCTTAGATATTTGAATTACGGATCTTTGTTATGAAAATGTTAATTATCTAATGCACAGGAGGATGGAGAGAGAATAATGAGATGATCACTGTGTTGCATTTCAGTACCAATGAGACATTGGCTGCAGATATCTGAAATTCATGTATATATCACAGTCATTTTCAACACTTGAACAGTATTTCTATGCAGCAGTTTGGGATTCAGGTTTGTCAAATAATACGAGGAAAGGTTAGACGATTATATTGCCTTCTCCAGCTACATATACGTTATGCTTGACTGCCCACTGGCACTCACTTATCTTTCAGAAAACAGCCCAAACATCATTTAATAGACCTGATTTGAGAGCCTAGGGAGGGGGATAAAATAGAAAAGCTGAATTTATGCTGCAGGGCCTTGGAACGAGGCAGGAGAAATGGAGAGAGGAAAGGATCGCGGTGCAACAGTAAATAATGTTACAGTATGAATAATGAGCTCCCTCTGTGCCAAGGCCTCAACTGGACTAATGACAGAGACCTGTTTTAGATTAGGTCTCTGACAAACATACACATACATGTGCATGAACAGATACACACAGACCCACACGCTCTCAGGAGAGAACTGTGGAGGAGGTCCTATCAGTTTAGATAATCTGTTGCCTGGGGGTAAAGAGTTACAGGGTTCTGCTCTGGTACAGCTAATATAGAGGATTTAAAAAACAATAAATAAATAAAAAACTAAGGCTGCAAGGGGGCATCACACACATCTTTAGTTACTCTTTCCTTTGTATTATCTGGTGTATTTTTTTTCTGTTGGTCTGTCTGTTTTCCTTAGGTTTTTATATCTGTGACACAGCTGAAACTCAAATCTTTAGCACTGCATGTTTCTAAAGATCTCCAACATTACACATTTTCTAAGTGCTTAACATAATGCAGGTCTGCCATCTACTGGGAGTAAGTCAACTTAGCAGTGTAACCTCTGTGCATTATTATGAACCAGTCATACAATTCTTAGCACACCATATTTTATTTAAAACATCAGCCACACAACATACAGTAATTAATTCATACCAAATATCTGTCTTTTTTTCAAAGCACTACTGTCAGTTCAACCTTGAAATGTAAAAATTGCTCAACAGATAGTGATTTTTTTTTTTTTTTTGAGCTGCATCATCTTCTCAGTGTTAGAAAAGCAAATACTTGATGACTTTATAAATTACACGTGTGTACAGTATGTGGTACTGTTCATAATGGCGTAACAGATACTGTATATACACTTCAAATAGTACACTCTCCTAATGAACACAATTTGCTCTACCTTAAATGTTTAACCTGCAGGACAAATCATGGGTAAGAATAAATTACGAAAATGTACCCCATTCTAATGCTCATCTGTATGTTTTTGCCTTGAATTATCAAATGTGATAAAAGGGCCTGGGATACTGCTAATAACAGATTTGTGAACACGCTTCATCGTGTCAAATATTGACATGTGTACCTGCTGATGTGAGGGGATTTTTGTAGTTTAGGAAGTTAGTACACACCGATTTCATCACTCGGTCAAGATATACTGGTAATTAGGCTAATGGGTAGTATGTTTCACCCCTGCAAAGGGACATAGGCATACACTCTGTACTTCATACGACACCTTGATTGCACGACTGCTGCCAAAAACAGCGACTGTGTGTGTGAAGTCTGACCCAAGCAATGCAGTACTATTTCATCTGTCTGCAAACGCTTCCCCCTTGGTCATTTATAGGTGTCGAAGTGGGTCAAGCTGTTTGTTATTTCAGTCTCAGTTCACATCCTCCAACAGCTCTTGGCTCCACCGGCAGGGAAAAAGAAGACAAGGCAGGGTGGCGCAGGGTGAGAAAGGTACTCCAGTCGTCCTCTTCCTTCCCTCATCGCTTCTCCAGTTTCTTGAATCTGGCTTCTGCAAACGTAAAAGAAAGAAATTTTTTTATTTTATCGCTAAAAGGGGCACACAAAGAAGAAGAAAACAACACATCAATAAAACCTGAGTCTAACTAATGTCTGACTGTCTAAGTAGTAGGTGAGGAGTGGTTGGTTGTGTCAGAGCGCCATCTGCTGTTGAACTTTATAATGCCTTAGAATTATGTTGATAATTGTGGCTGGGCAAAAAAAAACTAGCCTGCTCAAATAGAACATCATGCTCCTACCGTATAAGAACCCTCTACACAATGACACAGAAAGACAGTAAGTAAATGAACAATGGAATTCTACAAATAATGACATCAGTATGACCAAGTCAATAAGAAGATGCTTAAATGGGCAGGTATTCAGGTATTTCTGCATTAAATGCAGAAATTCAGTAGAATTCATCTGTAGATTAAATATCTTACCAAGTTTCTTGGAGTATGCATCCAGTTTGTAAGCAGCTTGCTCAAGGGAAGACACTTGCTCTTCTATCTGATTTATTTGGTCCAAGTAGGGCTGTAGGCTGGCATCTGAAGCAAAAGCCATGCAGATTTTCACATTAATGCAAAAATTAACAAAATAGAAAACTAGAAGTATTCAGGCGTATGAATAACTGAAGTTCTATTTTCTGTGTTTTAATGCAGCTGCTGCTCCTCATATGGTAATCTTACACTTGTTGTTGAGATCTTGCAGGTTACGACTGATATTAATGCTGATATCCTTCATTTCCATGTATTTCAGACTAGTTAGCTTGTTCATGTTCTCTAACAAACGGTAGTCCTCGCAGGTGGCTGAATGGGGAAGAACAGAGGAAGAGAGAAATTCAAGGAGAGCATCAGCAAATCACGGCTCGAAGAACAGTTATTACTAGGCAAGGAAAAGTAAGGACAAGAATGAACACAGAATTATGTTTTTTGTTTTTTTTAAGACCTGTGAGTTCTCCTTGCAGGAAGACAGACATCTTTTCGAACATATCCGTGCACAGCTCGTTTATGTCAGACTCTGCGGGCTCCACAGCCTCCTCTGCTGTCTCTACACCACCATCACCTGAACAAAACATTAGCAGAAGGGTCAGTGCTGCTTTTATGAATTCAGATAATTAAGCTTTTGAGGAACATGCAAAGGCAATGCACTCGACACAATGATAGCATAGAGTGCAATCCGCTTCAAAATACAGAATCGTTTGTTGTATGGTGTTAGCATTAGCAGGCTACGGAAGCTGCTAGAAAACATCACGCACTGTTGGCGCTGGGCTTTTTGGGCGCTGACGCCAGGCTTTCTGCTGCATTTTCCAAGCCTTCAACGTGATCCCGGGAGCTTCCAGCCGGGGTC
Organism: Lucifuga dentata; assembly: GCA_014773175.1. NCBI lineage: Eukaryota > Metazoa > Chordata > Actinopteri > Ophidiiformes > Bythitidae > Lucifuga > Lucifuga dentata. The sequence goes on along the minus strand of VXCM01001552.1, from coordinate 50,915 downwards.
AGCGCCGGTGGAGGGGCCACTGGTGCCCGAAAGATGCTGTCCATTGCAGCGGCGTCGTCTCCTAGAGCAGCCATTATGCTCCTGTTGTACTTCTCTCTTGTTGTCACATGAGTTGAGTGTTGACGTGACGTCCACGCGCCGCCATAACCACCACCCATCTCGCGCGCAATACCACGCCCTTTTCTTTAGGCAGGTGTTTTTTTTTTTCTACTTCTAAACTTTATTAACTTTGTTTATCGGACATGTGATTGTTTTGGTTTTTTTTTTAAACTTTATTGACTAACTTAAATGTTTTTCTCTCTATGAACAAATAAGAAATACAACCGCTCCCTCTTAAAATGAAAGTAAAACAGAAACTCTAAAACTGAAGATTATCTCTGTTTGCACTTGACAAAATTGTTTCCCCTAAAATCTGAACTTTTATCACTATTTTTTTTATTATTGCTTCTTATTGTGTGTTGATTTAGCAAAAATCATCTTCCTTATAACAAAACTTTGAAAATTAGGCTTATATGATCATTCTTGTTTTACTGAGTATTTGCACAACATTTTAAACAATTCATTATCAAGCACATAACAACACAATCAGTGTAACAAAGCAGAATCAGGACTATCTATAATTATCAAATAATTTGAATAAGACAAACGACTGTCCATAAGGAAAGTGTGTACAGATGTTCCAATATAAAAGAGAAATCCTCCATAAACCTAGACTAAAACAAGTTGCAGGGGTAGATGCTGTTTATAAAGTGAAACAACTTAGCTGAGCTGCCTCTAGTTGTGCTTGAAAACTCAATACATGTAATTTCAAGATTTTTAATCTGCAGAACAGTTTCAGCCATACACAGATATTGTCTTGACCTGAATCTGAACAGACTGTGTGGGTCAGACCACAGCTTCTGACTAATCTGACTGTAGAAGCTGTGTGGAATGTTCCAAAAGAACCAAAAGAATGTTAGTACTACTGAAGAAATAATAAAATGGTGTGGTGGTCAAAAGAGCTCTGGTGTTCCTTATCTTTAAATAAGGGATTTATTACGATGGTCCTGGAGAGAGAGCATAGGGCCCTTGCTGAATACAGACAGGGTGTTTAGTTATATCGTGGAGATAGAAGATGGTATTTAGTAATAATGAAAGTCTTTAAAAGAAGCAATACAAACTATAAGCATAACAAACTTATTGTTCAATGTTCCAAATAAAAATACAATTTCATTGTTCTGTCTTTAAATAATTAATGCATTTATGAAATTTTAATTAGATTCACAAAAGGGCATTTGGGGGCACTTTGGCTGCTCTATTGTGACATCAGGGCAAAATAAAACGTGAAGTGTCCCAGGGTACAGACATACATAAAAGTTTGAATAAAGGGGTCCCAGCATGAAAAATAAGGGTTGTCCCCCATCCTGTGCACTCTGCAGTGCATGTTTCAATAGTTTAACCCATAGACTACATAAATTAAATTTTTCATTGTTCACTATGTATTAATCGCTTATTTGAAAGAATAATTACTCTTCCCTTCAGATAAAATTGGGAAATCCGTGCACTTCTTCTTCCACTCTGGGTGGGTCGGGGTGCCGCGCTCCAAGCATCCACGGAAACGGCCGGTGTTGGCGCTGTTGTGGGAAGCCAGATCGTCGTGACAGACTAGCAGCGGACTGTAAACATGGCGGCGTGCACGGCTACAGGGCTGTGCCGCACTCCCCGTTACTTTTAGTGTGAGAGACAGAGAACCCCAACCATGGAGACCGAAGAGGAGCAGCACATGACGACGCTCCTCTGCATGGGCTTTCCAGACCCCGTTGCCATACGGAAAGCGCTTCGGCTGGCAAAGAACGATATCAACGAAGCAGTGGCGCTCCTGACTAACGAAAGCCCCGGCCTCGGGTATGGGTATGAACCGATGGAGAGCGGGCCTTCCCCCGGCGTGGGCTCGAGCGGAGAAGGGGAAAACAGCGGGCGGACTGGGACCGGAGGGTTTGACCCCCCGCCTGCATACCACGATGTAGTGGACAGCGAGGTGAGAACTGAGTTATTTTTGCAAACAAAAAGTGAAAGTAAGAAGAGGAATGTGGCTAATTGTAACTTGCTGGAGAACGGTGGGCTCGCCCATTTAACTGAGCAGCTTCCACGCTACACGTTCAGGCGGTGAAACACTCTCCAGTCCGACGGGACAGGAGAGTGTAAACTGGACATAGTCAGCGGAGAAATACCTGCTCACATTTAGCCTAATTAAATCATAGCTACCAAAATGGCAACTCTTGAATTAACGGCTAATCTGGCTAGCAGTGGCTAGCTAAGTGAGTGTTGAACGCGCCAGTAAGTGGACCAGCAGTAGTAGCACAGAGCTTCCACGTTGTAGGACGCCAGTTGTGAATTTCAACGTTATCATCCTACAACTGGATAATAATTTCTTACTTTTACCCTGAGGACAGGTTGCTGGATCTATCCAGTCTGCCTTACATAGGTTAGCTAGCTAACGGTAGCATTAGCAGCCAGGGGAAGGGACAAATGTGCGAGCTCCTGCTGGGTTTGTAGTCCACTCGAACCGGGTTAGAAGTGGTTGTCTTTGCTTGCGTGGCCTTTGGATAATTTTTCTTGTCAAAATCTCAGGTTTTTATGTCTTTGATTACTCGTGCTGAGAGTATGTGCAAGGACTGTCTTAAGTGACGCTAAAGAGCCACTCGATGGTCCCTTGACAGCCACATGACAATTGTCAGTACTTCACCTGAACGTCCTACTTCTCTGTGCTATTTGATTTCTCTCTCTCTCTCTCTCTTTCTCTGCATGTGTGTGTAGGGTGGCTGTAACGTTAAACTGCAAAGATTACTCTTCTATATTGTCCATACATAAGGCAGTAACACCTTTACCTCCACCTTCTGTAAGATGTAGGAAGAACTTGAACCTGTTTGCCCTGGGCAATTATATCCTTCCACATGATACATGCAGTGCTGCTTTGACTGGCATCTTGATCATTGTGGAATTTGGAGCTGTCAGCCTTCAGCAACATTCCCTCAAACCTGTTGCTATCCCAGATCTTCGAAATGTCAACTAGATGTTATGAAAATAGAGCCACAATTTCTTTAATGTAATGGAACTGATCCAGATTTAAGATTGTTTGAAGAAATGTACCACAATTTGTTCTAGCCTATATAATCTTGTTTGAATAGCCATGATTTGGCTCAACAAATAAGTACAAATACAAGCTTGCACCTCACGCCACATCGGCCTTATCTTTTCCATCTCCTTTCTTTCTCCTCTTTTCACCCTGGTCACACTTTGGCAGAGGCTGTTGAAGTGATGTAAACAACAGTTGGCATTTACAGTGTGCAGAAGATAATACTTTGCAGATCACTGCAAATAATAAACAAGACTTCTTTTGCCAACATGCTAATGGTAGTGTTGTTGCAAACTAACTCCATACTGACTCATTCTCTCACTTCATTAAATATCTGTAAGATCTGCCAAGATTGTTTTCCCATATGTCCATATTCAGAGAAAGTGTAAATCAGTTTGTTAAAGGATTAATTTATGCATGTTTGAGCTGTTGGTGTAATACTTCTGTTGTGACTTCTCACATGACATAAATATCAAAGTTCTGGAAAGTGTATCGAAGAAGCTGCGAATTAAAAGGTGCTTTATTTATTTTTCTCTCTTTTGTTTCCTGTCTCTTCCTCTGTCTGCTTTGTTTGTGCATATGAGGGATGTCATAGGTCTTTGGCCCTGTGTTACTCACCTAAATATAGCCCCGAAGTCTCCTTGTTACACACAAACACATTGCAGTTTATGTAGGGGGTCCTGGGAGGGTTGTGGGTTGCATAGTAACACGGCACTGGGTTACTGCGCAACCACACATGTATACTTGTCCTTTGAGATCTAAGCATTTCCCCAAATGACTTCACATCTGAAAGCGCCATGGTCTCTATAGCTTATCTGTGAGTTTTGTTGTTGCGCTGCAATTTCTGAGAGACCATTTCCTCTTTTCCCCATGCAGTTTTTACTATTTGAGTCCATTTTGGGAGTCAAGTTAATCATCGGTGAGGATGATTAAAATGCTTTTTCTTAGTTACTCTTTGATCCTAATAAGGTCAGAGCACAGTTTGTCTCTCTCTCCCTCTCTATTTCCTTCCTCCTATCCATCTATCTCTCATTTCTAGATTCCTTTGAAAGGGAACAGATGAAATATGATACCTCTCTCTTGCTTGCACATCCTCAACCCTCCCCTCCTGCTCTCTTTGGCTTAACATCCAGTCCACCACTATATATCAGATATGTATCAATATGCAGCGCAGCACAATATGTACTGAACACATCCACCATTATGTGTGCTAATATGTGGAGATTTATTCAAAATGTTCAGACCTGACCCGGGTATATTGTGCTGAATTAATATTAATACCGCAAAGTACCCAAAAAAGGCAAATAGACAAATTTCTTGTAATAGTTTTGGTCATTTATAATGCAGCCGAGTCCTAATTTAATATACTTTTCATGTAAGTCAGCAGGTCAGGCCTGCATGGGCTGCTTTTGCCGAGGTAATAAATCATCATTTGATTCCCAAGTGCGACGTGTTTAAGTGTTGCAGATGTGAGCACCGTGGATTGGCGTGACGTTCGCTGGGCAGCTCCGCTTTCAGAGGAGGGAGGTTTTGCAGTGTAATCGTGAATATTCAGAAGTCTTCATGAATATGCAAACAACTTGATGCTGTAAATAATTTAATAACCCTTTGTCTGCCACTGCTTTTGCCACACCAACTCGCAGACTTGACTACCTCTGCATTTTGCTTTCTAACAGCAGTGGTGTGCTGAGCCCTGACTTGGCATTCCTAATCTGTCTTATATGAAACCAAATCCGAAAGATTTAAAAATAGACTTTACCTTGTAACAATTTGAAAGTGTGTTTTATTTCATTTCAATTTCTATCTACAGTCGGGGAAAAAAAAAATAACTCAACGTTTCAGTCATTTGACTAAAAAGACAGTTTTACGTGGCACGGTCATTACTTGACTTTCACATTCACAGCCTGGTTGACACAGCACAAAACTGAGTTTACTTATTTACAGAATAGCTGCACAGTATTACAGCACTTGAAAAATAAGTGTGTGTGTGTCTGGATTTATCTTGAATGCTGCTCAGGAGTGTATAGAGGGTCCAAAAGATGCATAAATGAAAGATGGGCCTTCTAAATGACTCTTCCTCAGGACAGTGAATCAGACATCCTCTTCGCTGACTTGAATACAATGACTACCAGAAGCCATTTTTGTTATCCTGACATCCATTTAAACAGATGACAGCTGCAGTGTCACTGTTCCATTAGGGTGTAATTTTTTTTTTTTATGTCTGTGCGTTGCAGCGTAGCAACGATGAGAATGGAAATTGCTCCGGGGGCAGCATTGAGTTCCCTACAACCAACCTGTATGAGCTGGAGAGCAGAGTCTTCACCGACCACTGGTCCATACCGTATAAGAGAGAGGAGTCCCTGGGCAAATGTCTCATTGCGTCCACATGCCTCGCCCGGCATGGTAAGACTGAGTGTGCCAGTGAAAATGTTTGTTTCTGAAGTTACGTATTAAAGGACCATACCATCCATTTTGCATGTTTGAATATATTCAATTTTCATACATGTAAGGTTACTGACAATCATTTCCCAAAGCATGCTACTGGAACGGTGAGTTAAAAAAAAAAAAAATTCCTACCTTCCAGACCACCACTGATTTCAGTTCATTCTGGTACTCTATTAAAATCAACTTGCTGATACTTGAAACGTTCTTGGGAAAGGTAATCCATCATTGCGAACAACACTTATATTCAGGTTTTTTCGAAGTTTTTGTAATTTTAGTGTTTAAGGGCAAAAAAAAAGTGCGGAGTGAATGTATGTCTCCACTGGGGAATATAGTCCCAAAAGAAGATCTGCGTTTATCGAAAAATTTAAACAGCCGTGACTTCATAAGGCGGTGTAACTACTAGCAGGTGAAACATAAAATTTTAAGGTGGGTGTATTGTTTGAATATTTCATTTCAAAAGATTAAGAGATTTTGCAAAATATCAGAAAATATCAGGAAAGGAAAGCTACGGAAAAATACGGTTTTATCCTTTGGGAAATGGTTGTCAGTAACATTACACGTATGAAAATTGAATATATTAGGCTCAAACATGCAAAATGTGGTACGATCCTTTAAACCGCACGCCCACATCTGCGTTATTGCGCGGGTGGTGTGCTTTGTTTGGACGGTCGGGGCGCTTTTCACATGTTGTTATTTTGGACACCGGTGTTACATGGCTCAATCTGTGGATGCTCCATCAGCCAATTTCTTTCCCAAGTTTACACCCAGGAATAAATATTCAACGGAAACATTTCGCCCTCTCTGCCAGGCCTCGCCGACGCCGACGAGAACTGCAAGCGGTTCATGGATCGCTGCATGCAGGAGGCCTTTAAGAAGGTAAGGAAATGGAAATGCAGCGCTCAAATTGACTGCGCAGCACTTGATTAATTAGCATAAATTTCATTGACCTTCCTTCTGTCCACGTCTCCAGTTGCTGACCAGCAGTGCGGTCCACAAGTGGGGCACGGAGATTCACGAGGGAATCTACAACATGCTAATGCTGCTGGTGGAGCTGGTGGCAGAGAGGGTCAAGCAGGATCCCATACCCGTCAGTTTGATGGGAGTCCTGACCATGGTGCGTCCCCTTTATCTCTCTCTCTGTTTTTTTTTTTTTTTTTTTTTTTTTGCATATATATTTTTTTGTTTTTATATACACCTAAAGTTTGAAGTAACTTAATCACTTTTGCGTGCACGATGGATAATGTTAGGCTGAATGACAGTGAGTTTTCAAAAACAAAAGCCTGAGAATCCTGACAACATGTGGTGAACACAGAGATTAACTCGGTGATTAAAAAAACAGGCTGTGTGAAGATTTGGCACCATCAGATATTTAGTCAATCAGTGCATGTATGTGCACGTTAAAATTTTGATTATACTCCGATTAAGGCAGTAATATGTTTTTAAACATCATGTAACGCCAAAGTGATGTAGAAATCATCATAAATCTGTGTATGCTTACTTCTAGATTATGTGGTTATAAATCACTTTATTCAGGCATGTGGTGTTGTAATCATAAACTACCTCTGCAGGCATTTCCTCACTTGGTGGACACTCCCCATACTCTGATTATGCAACATGTCATGTATATTGCAAATTTGAATTAAAATTTGATTAATCATGTCCATGTACACAAGCTTAACAGCAGTACAGGAAAAAAAAATTGGAAACTTGAAATTGCTTCTTTCACTCTCACTAAACTCCTTTGTCTGCCCGTGTATGTCAGACATGTGACCTGACATGGCTGAAATAGGTCAGAGTTTGTTTTTTGCTTTGATGTTCTATCTCTCTTTTGTTTCCAGGCCTTCAACCCTGATAATGAGTACCATTTTAAGAACCGGATGAAAGCCTCTCAGAGGAACTGGGCTGAAGTTTTTGGAGACGAAGCCAGCATGTTTGCCGTCTCTTCGAGCAACTCCTATCAGAAAGTAAGCCATGCCCTCTTTGATTTTTTTTTTTTTTTTTTTTTTTAATTCCTGTAAAATATGTTTGGAGGATGTGTGTCAGCTTATCCACATGCCCTTGCAAGCATGTACTATATAGCTGTGCAAGTATTTATACACACTGCCTCATTAGGCTGTATTTATGGTTCATAGTCAAGTTCGCAGAGAGACAAATGTGTTCTCTAGCCACAGCGTTACGTAACCAAACCAGAGGGATTCTTCAGAAGAGCATGTGTGACTGACACACAACAGCTGTCAGAAAACCTAAGATGTGTATGTGTGTATGAGTGTGTGCGTGTGAGAGAGAGAGAGAGGAGAGTGAAAGAAGTAATTTCAAATCTCATAACCAATAAACTCACTGAAAACATAAATGTCTGTTTCAGGAGCCTCATGGTTGGCTGGTTGACTTGGTGAATCGAGTGAGTAATGTGCAGTCAACCGGATTTATATTCATATATGCCATAAATACCTCATCGGTACCTCAGTACAAGATCTCATACGGTGTGTTTCCCTCTTTTTTCCTTTCTCTGCAAAGTTTGGGGAGTTGGGAGGATTCACCGCCATCCAGACTAAGCTCAACGCAGAGGAAATCGAGATTGCTGTAAGAATATTCATCATTGCTTTCTTTTACCTCCTTGACGTTGTATGTTAAAAGACCATACCAACCGTTTTTCATGTTTGAGCGTAATATATTAAATTTTCATAAACGTTACGTTACTGACAATCATTTCCCAAAGGATAAAACCGTATTTCAGCTTTCCTCATATTTTGCGAAACCTCTTAATCTTTCAAAATCAAATATTCAAGCAATACACCCACCTTAAAAATCNCATATTTTGCGAAACCTCTTAATCTTTCAAAATCAAATATTCAAGCAATACACCCACCTTAAAAATCTATGTTTTGCCTGCTAATAGTTACGCAAAATTATGAAGTCACAGTCGTTAAAATTTTTCGATAAACACAGGTCTTCTTTTGGGACTATATTCNAAAATTATGAAGTCACAGTCGTTAAAATTTTTCGATAAACACAGGTCTTCTTTTGGGACTATATTCCTCTGTGGAGACGTATTCACTCCATGCTTTTTATTGCACTTAAACGCTAAAATTACGTCGCTTCAAACTGAATGAATGCACGTGTTGTTCATGATGATGGATTACCTATCCCAAGAATGTTTCAAGTATCAACAAGTTGATTTTAATAGCGTACCAGAATGAACTGAAACCAATGGCGGTCTGGAAGGTAGAAAAAAAATTTAAATAACTGTTGCAGTAGTATGCTTTGGAAAATGATTGTCAGTAACCTTACGTGTATGAAAATTGAATATATTAGGCTCAAACATGCAAAATGGGTGGTATGGTCCTTTAAGAGTGATAAAATAGTTAAAACCCTGGTGAGAGAGGGACAGTAGATTACAGACAAAAGGTCATCATGTTTACCCCCTTCGCCCTCAGCTGCACGGTGGTGAATGTCTCTCTCTTTCTCCCAGTAATTTCTCACTTACACACACACACACACACACACTCTCTCTCACTCTCACTCTCTCTCTTGCCNCTCACTTACACACACACACACACACACACTCTCTCTCACTCTCACTCTCTCTCTTGCCCCTGCTGTGTGATGTTGAAATGCTCTGTTGTGTTATGAGTTCTGAGGCATCCTTGTACTGACGCTTCCTTTGGAGAACCTGACCGGATCCACAGCAGTGCACAGCCATTGATTCAGTGCATGCACACACACACACACACACACACACACACTCACACACACACTCTCTCTCTCTAACCATTAGCATATNCACACACACACACACACACACACACACACTCACACACACACTCTCTCTCTCTAACCATTAGCATATTAATAGGGCGGATTCTGGTTGTTGACCACTTTTGCGCTCTTCACTGGCGGTGGCAGCTCAGTTGAGTGTGTAAGCTGTCGGCTCTCTGTGATACTCCCAACACAGCGATGAGGGCGAGAGACTGAAAGTGAAAGGAGAAAAGATAATGGGAGGAGTGCTTCTTCCTCTTCTGGCTCCCGGGGTGACTCATTCATTTGTCTCTTTTAAGCAGGAAGTCGAGTGCAGGGGGATTGACTGATCAAATAGGCGAGGAAGGTGGAGGAGATGAGAGAGAGAGAGAGAGAGAGAGAGAGAGAACAGAAACAGAGCTGGTGGATAGCCAGAGGAAAAAGACATTCATTAAACTCTCCTGATTTGCTACTGAATGACAAATGACAGCTGAGCACTAGAAACTCAATCGCACACATGTTCACCCTTCCTCCCTCACACACATGTACACATACATACCAGTGAAAAACACAATATCAATTTACTTTAATTCGACCTCTGCCCTAATCATTTTGATTTGATAGGCACGATAGAGTGCTACAGGTATGCATTTGCTCTTTCATAAGCTATCAAAAGTGACATACCATTAAAATCCCTCCAGAAAAATAAAAAAAGGAATAATTTGTGTATCAGCTTGTCAGATTATATTTCCTTTCTGTTTTGAGTCATGTTATTCTTTTTCTTTTTTTCAATCTGTCTATGCAGTGTGTGTCAGCTCTGGTTCAGCCTCTTGGTGTGTGTGCAGAATACCTCAACTCCAGCCTTGTCCAGGTGAACTATCTTATCTGCAGACACCCCTGTACACACACGCTTAATTGCAGTATAGTGACACTTATCTGGGTATTTCTATTTTGATGTAAATGCTGATTATAAATTTCTAAAAAAAAATAAAATAAAATGCTGTTATTAAAGTAAGACATTTAGAGCATTGTGCAGCCTCGTTGGGAATATTCACTCTTTAGCGCCAGAGAGCTTTCTAGTTTCTTTTGTCTACATCTGTCTACACTTTATGATCAATAATCAACATCTTTGCATCCAGATTTCTTTCTTTCTACATAACCTGTTCTCGTGTTGATAAGTCAGTTGTGCATGTGACCCTCTTTTGCTTCAATTGCTTCAATCTGATTTATAATCTATTTTTATTTGCCGTATCCGCTTACTGTTTGCTGCTGCAGCGGCCCAATGTCCCCACAGGGATCAACAAAGTCTCATGTTGTTTTTCTAGCCCATGCTTGACCCAGTCATCCATAAGATGATCACTTATGTCCAGAACCTGGAGGAAAAAGACCTTAAAGACAAGGTGACTTTTGATGTTTGTTGCCCTTCTACAATTTCTGCAGTTTCCTGAAGACATCTTTAGACTTACTGAAGGTGTTAGGTTACTTAGCCCATCCTTGTTTGTCTCTGTACTCCAGCGTCTGGTGAGCATCCCAGACCTGCTGTCGGCCATCAAGCTTCTGTGTATGAGGTTCCAGAGAGAGCTGGTCACAGTGGTGGATGACCTGCGGCTGGACACGCTGCTGCGGATGCTCAAAACCCCTCACTTCTCCACCAAGATGAACTCACTCAAAGAGGTCAGCCATTTCAGGGTTAAATTCCGAATTTAGACTAAAGGCCCTGTTTTGGTTTTTTGCTGTGTTTTAATCAGTCAAACCTCATTTCACGCTGTTTGTGTACATTTGCCTCTTAGGTGACCAAGCTCATAGAGGAGAGCACAGTGTCTAAGACAGTGAAAAATGCCATTGACACAGATAAACTACTAGACTGGCTGGTAGAGAACTCAGTCCTGTCAATAGCACTGGAGGGTAAGAAAATATGGCAGGTTCAGCCCCAGTCACAAAGCGCTTTTATAAAAACCAAGCATTTTCACAAAGCACTTTGCAGGGCACCAGGACAAACAATCAAAACAATGTGACAAGTGAAATTATTAAACAGCAAAAAGTGACACGTGACTTTCAGAGGTATTCAGTTTGGTCCATGACATGTTACTTTGTTCCAGGTAACATTGATCAGGCTCAGTACTGTGAGAGAATTAAAGGAATCATTGAGTTGCTTGGGAGTAAGCTTTCCCTGGACGAGCTCACCAAGATCTGGAGAATACAGGTAAGCCCCCAGCACACGCATCAGCAGCGTTACCTTTGAGGTCTAAATAATGCATCTTCAACAGATGTTTCTGTTTGCACGGTCAGAAAAACTTAAGTTAGCATTGATCGATCTTTTCAGGCAGGCCAGTCATCAACTGTGATAGAAAACATTCACACGATCATCGCTGCCGCCGCTGTAAAGTTCAGCTTCGATCAACTTAGCCACCTGTTTGTGCTCATACAGAAGGTCAGTGCTGTAAGCGTGACTAGGAGTTTGATTGACAGAACTCTGTCAACATATCAATGAAATAAAAATGGCCTATGAATGTACAGTGAATATCAACAATGTCTGTGCTCGTTCTTTAGAGCTGGGAAGTGGAGAGCGATCGCGTGAGGCAAAAGCTGCTCAGTCTGATCGGACGGATCGGCAGAGAGGCTCGTTCTGAAACGACAACAGGAAAGGTCTGCCTCCCTCTCTCTGATAGGACTGAGAATATTCAGGTTGACTGGGTAAAGCAAAAGTGAAACGTAGCCATGAGTCTGAAGCGTTTTGTTTGTCCGTGTAGGTGCTGGAGGTGCTGTGGGAGCTGGCCCACCTCCCCACTCTGCCCACCAGTTTGGTACAGCAGGCGCTGGAGGAGCATCTTGGGATACTGAGCGATGCCTACGCTGTCAAGGAGACTGTGAAGCGCAGCTACATCATTAAATGTATTGAGGACATTAAGAAGGTGAGAAAGACATGCTACAGGCTCAGTCATTCTTCCTGAGTCACTCCAAGATCAGGCGGCACAAGGAGTTTCCATTGTGGTTTATATTTACCCAGCAATGCTAGCAACTTGTTTACAGGGAATACTGCATTGGGCCACAATAGCTGTCTGCCTGCTCTGACAGTTCTGGTCTAAAGTTGGCATGTGCTTATTAGACATGTACATGGCTCATACCTCAGTTTGTTTTCATGCTCAGTTTAGCATCCACACAGTAGCAGTGGAATATGGCACAGAGGCCACTTCTCTCTCTCTCTCTCTCTCTCTCTCTCTCTCACACTCACTTATCACACAAGTNACTTCTCTCTCTCTCTCTCTCTCTCTCTCTCTCTCACACTCACTTATCACACAAGTGCCAGTCCATTGAGACTTCATTATTCATCTCAAAGCATTTCTTCCCACGAAAAAGGTCAATTTGACAGTCCTCCTCTCCTCTTATTTTCCCCTCCTTCTTGATTGAATCTTCACAAACACGACTGTGTCGCTGCAAATACAAGGTCAGCCAGTCACTCCCTTTTTGTTCTCTCCTTTCTCCCTCTTCTGCTGCATCGCTGCTGGAGTGCTCTGCCTCCCTATTTAGAAAAGTCAGTAGGCGTCATCCATCAGGCTACTTACAGACTCATTTTCTACTCATTTACACCTATATAAATTGGATCTATAAAAGCTTTGGCAGAAGGAGTTCATGTGTCAGCACCTTACCATGCTTTTTCAAAATGTTGCTTTTATATGGGATTGTGTATGGCCTGAAGCCTTGTGGGCATACAAACTATGCCCAAAAAGCTATATGTAGTATTAACCTCTTTTTCTTAAAATAAAAACTAATATGTTTTAAAGGCTATTTAATATGCCTAAAACAATCACAGACCGTATTGTAATATGGAGTGGAATGGGATACTACATATTGGGTGATTAAATGTTAAGCAGCAGCTTCAGTTGCTGGGATTAGAATTATACTACTTTACGCCTCTGAAACAGATCAAACCTCTGCAGCGGCAATGGCACCAATGTGCTTATTCTCTTTTATAGAGTTATCTGGCATTTCTTGGCTTTCTGCTATTACTGTTAGTACTCCTAAATCATTATTTGTTTTTAGCCTTGGTCATGTTTGGAATAGAAACTCGTGTACTAAATAATACATGTTAGTTCTGGTCAACAATCTCAGAATTCAGTTTTTTGCCTCAAAGAATCAAATTCTTTATAGCCTTCTATGGTATTTCGGAGGTAGTGAGTTTGTCTAATATTCTCCCAAATTAATAATGATTTTTATTTATCATGATATTGTATGTACTTTAGTGTAATGGAAACCTCTTTTTTCTTTTTTTTTCTTTTTTTTTTTGTTTCAACCATTGAGTAAATGCAGTGGCAGTTGTTGCACCATTTTGCTGAAATGTGTATAAATGCAGTCACCATTTCTTGTCTCTCCCTCACACACCCACATGTACACACACACACAAAAAAGCACACACATTCACTTGTACTTGCTACACATCAACCATCAAACGTGCAAATGTCCGACCTCAAATGAAATTTATTTTTGTAGACTCAAACTCAGGAGGAAAAAAGCAGCGACACTCAGATTTCATTTCTCACTGGCTCTTGGGGCAAGAGGAAAGCCAGCTCTTTGGCCAAAGTAAGAAAAGCGCAGATCATTACTTTCTCCACTGACCAATCCATATCCAATCTCGCTGCTTCACGCCTGCCAGCCAGTCTTGGAGGAGAGCTTGATCACAAAGGGCTTTCATTGGTCACAGGGTGATCATTTCACACTTGATTTCAACATGAGACAGTCAACCAGGTGTGTGTTAATCTTCTGCTTGGGCTTTAGCGGTGGGTAATGGTCACACAGTGGTGTTAATTTAGTCCTGGGCAAGAGCTGGCTGAATTGGTTTTGAAGTGATTTAAAAGCTGGATGAATGTTTTAACTTCCTGGGATTGTTTGTGTGTACTGATGCATCATGGGATCAGAGCCGTGGATATCCAGAGTTTTGCAAAGGATCTCATGTTTGGTGATCGAAATGAGACTTAAATGTAAATTTAAAGTCGAGCATATTGCCTAACAGTTTTTACATCCCTGGCTCTGATTGTGTTTTTTCATGTTTTCACACAGCCTTCACAATTAAAATGGTGTCTGTGATTGGAAAGCAAGAACAATAAATACTGTAATTCCTATAATTAAATCTGATAAACAACATTATAGACGTGGGTTTATGCGCTCACTTTGCTTTAATGGAGATCAGTATTTAATGTGTGTGTGTGTGTGTGTGTGCGCGCACGTGCACACACACATTTGTATCAACAGGCTTCTCAACAGAGCAGCCCTCAAGCAGTCTGGGTTGTTCCTGCTCTTCGTCAGCTGCACGAGATCACACGCTCTTTCATCAAGCAGACGTATCAGAAACAAGACAAGGTAACACAAACTCCCAAATAAAAAACATACGGTGAAAATGATCCGTCAGATTGTAAGCCTCATGTTGCTATGGCAACCTTTCCCTGCCTCCCCACAGAGCATCATCCAAGACTTAAAGAAGAACTTTGAGATCGTGAAGCTGATCACAGGATCACTTGTGTGCTGCCATCGACTCGCTGTGACTGCCGCAGGAAATACTGGCCTCTCCAGCTCAACCTTGGTCGATGGGCGATACACCTACCAGGAGGTCTGTCTGCCTTTTTCTGTTGCAAAGGTTTATTTCCTCTGGGTTTACACAGGATATACGTGCTGTTGGCGGGCACAGTGGTAAACGTTGGCAGTGTGTGTTTGAAGGTGAAGATGACAAGTGTCTCTCTGAATTTATGTCTAGTATCTGGATGGCCACCTGCGCTTCCTGGCCTTCTTCCTTCAGGAGGCCAGCCTCTATCTGGTCTGGAACAGAGCCAAGGAGCTGTGGGAGTGCCTGGTGTCTGGACCAGATGTCTGTGAACTCGACAGAGAGGTATAAAAGCAGTTCATGTAATCCTTCCATTTATTTTTCAAATGCCTCTTTGTTTGTGTTTGCACAGGAACACTGATGGCTTTTCAGCAGAAAACTTTTAAAAACAATGTTCATGGCAGATACAAATATCTGTACATAAAACAAGCAAAGACTGATATCTGGTCTTATGAAATTAGTGATGTAAAATCATTCAAGATATGGGATCTTTTAAATATAAATGTAAGATCTTAACAGTGTTGATTGGGTTAGAAATATTGAATTCTTAATTCCTTGTTTGTTTTAAAAAATAAATGGTTTTAGAGCCCATAGCAAACTAGAAAGAAATTTTTCAATCATTATTTATATTGTCCAGTTGACCAGAAAACAGAAACAACTCAGCACTGATATTCCACTCTAAGATCATTTTTCAGGTTCTATTTAGCAGTGTTAATGTATTGGTATGATATCGGAAGGTGTTTCTAATATTCTTTCTACCTTATGTATGTAAATGGCAGTAGAAAAAAAACACAAAACATAACAAGTGTAGCTTTGACTGAAACAGTACTCTATTCCCTTGTATCATATATAAAATCTCATTAGTGTCTGTAATTCAAAGCCACATTAAACAAAGTTTGATTACTAGGGGAGGAAGGACTCCTATACAAACAGACAGCAAAAGCCTTGATATGGCATTCTGTGTTAAAGTAATGGCTTTCGTAATGAAAGATGATGATCTTGTGAGTTTTCAGCAGTTTGTTTGTCTAAAACAAGGACAAATCCTCAAGCTTTAAAATTTTAAAAATATAACCCTAAGTGCCTGCCAAGAGTAGACATGAAGAAGCATATCTACTATAACCTAAATTTGGCATGTTGAAAGTGGTTTAGCCTGTTAAACTAAATTTCCTTGTGCATAATAAATGATAAATATCATCGGCCCTACAGGTGTAAATTATTACACATTAGGAAGGTGGCAAGAAATGTATCTGTATTCTATATTATTAAATTCACACTTGCAGGAAGAGTTGCAGAAATGTTGCACATTGTCGGTGCCACTAATAGAAAACTCAATGAATAAAACCTCTTTTAAAACATGATGCTGGCATGTAAAATTGCCAGCTGACTGATGGAGTGCAGCACGTGTCTACAACTGGCTACATTGTATTTTATTGACAATATTGACTGAGAATCCAGATTGAGAGAGGGGCAAAAAAGCTGCGTAAAGTAGTACCTTTCCCATTGCAGGGAATTATTTGATATCTGTAATATCACTTAATAGAACTAGAACATGGTCTTTTCCAATGTGTGCAGATGTGTTTCGAGTGGTTCGCTAAAGGACAACATGACCTGGAGAGTGACGTTCAGCAGCAGCTCTTCAAGGAGAAGATCTTAAAACTGGAGCCCTATGAGATCACCATGAACGGTACGATGCTGTTGACCTTTGGCCTCTCAGAATGAGCTCATTTAGTGTGTGAATTAATCTGGTTGAGGTACAGCTGGTCATGTGTTTTATGTGTCTCTCAGGGTTCAATCTGTTTAAGACCTTTTTTGAGAACGTCAACCTCTGCGACCATCGTCTGAAACGCCAGGGGACTCAGCTGGTTCGTCCTTACTCACAAATTTCTCTGCATTATGTTTATATGGTTGATGTAGACAGTTAAATATTTTGTAAATGAAAGGTTGAAATGCATTTACATATATATTTCTATTTAAAAAATATCTTCATTGTTGATATTTATATGTAAACGATTCATGGTTTGATTCAGTGTGTGGAACGCCTTGACCTGGCAGGGATGGACTTTATCTGGCGCATTACCATGGAAACTCCCGATGAAGAAATAGCCAATGAAGCTATCCAGCTCATTATCACCTATAGCTACACTAACCTCAATCCCAAGATGAAGAAGGTGTGTATGTGTGTGTCTTGCCCAGCGTTTCCACATTCCCTCCGGTAATATGATCACAACAATCAGCACAAATTCAGCCTTCCTTTTAGTATCTCCACATTAAGGTTAAAGGTAAAATCAAAATTAAGGTAAAATCAGAATAATGTTTATAAACTACGAATATTCCTGAACCATTTTTGCAAGCCCAGCTGAAGTAAACCTTGGTCTCAACACACCATCTTGGTGTGTGCTGATGCTTGATGGTCTATTGTTCAAAAAGCAAAAAAAAACAAAAAATTCAGGCAGCACTGTGCATTGCCCTCATCAAGCTCCACTTATCAGATTTCAGGAAAATGTTCCTTTGTACCTAAACTTGACCATCTCTAGCCTAATGCTTAAATCTGTATTACGTATTGGGGTTGTTGGGATACACATCCTGGAAGTAAGCCTTACCTTACTGACTTAATTAAAGGACCATACCGGCGATCTTGCATGTTTGAGCTCAATTTTCACACACACACACAACGTTACTGACAGTCATTTCCCAAAGCATACTACTGGAAAGGTGAATTTAATTTTTTTTTTTCCTACCTTCCAGACCGTCACTGCTTTCAGTTCATTCTGGTACGCTATTAAAATCAACTTGTTGATACTTGAAATGCTCTTGATAGGTAATCCATCATTGCGAACAACATACGTATTGAGGTTTTTTTAGACGTTGCATAATTTTAGCGTTTAAGCACAATAAAAAGCACGGAGCGAATGTACGTTTCCACTGGGGAATATAGTCCCCAAAGAAAACCTGCGTTTATCAAAAAAATATAAATGACCATGACTTCATAAGGTTGTGTAACTATTAGCAGACAAAACATCAGTGTTTAAGGTGGGTGTATCGCTTCAATATTTGATTTTGAAAGATTAAGAGATTTTGCAATATATCAGGAAAACTGAAATATGGTTTTATACTTTGGGAAATGGTTGTCAGTAAAGTAACTTATGAAAATTGAATACATTAGGCTCAAACATGCAAAATGGCCATTATGGTCCTTTAAGGCCAAAACAAATCTCAGGAAGCTCATTGCCATAGTTGGCTGTTAGCACAGACCACCAGGTAGGATTAGGATTGGAGAATCACCCACCACATCAAGTCTGCTCCAGGTGTTCTTTTTTGTAGATTAGTCTGACAGAGAATCTGCGGTTGTTTGACTGTTTTTGAAATTACGTATAATTTTAAATTTTCATTCTTACAGGATTCTGTGTCACTACACAAAAAGTTCATTGCTGATTGTTACAAGAGACTAGAGGTAAGTTGTGACACTATTAGCACTGTGCTGTCTCACTTTAACAGCCAACCTGAAAGCACGCTTCCCTTTCTCTGCTTCTCAGGCGGCCAGTTCAGCCCTGGGGGGGCCGACCTTGACACACGCTGTTACTAGGGCAACCAAAATGCTGACAGCCACCGCCATGCCGACTGTGGCCACATCTGTCCAATCACCATCCAGGTACACAGGGGGGTTTGGGTAAGAACATAGTTATTATTAATCTATTAAAATAATGTTCCCCCTCTTAGATTTGAACTGGCCATTATAAAGATTAAAAAAACTAAAAAAAAAAGTTGTTTTGCGAATTAGTCCACTTTTCTAGTCTTGTTGCAAACCTGTGTCAGAGCCTCATTGAGTTTATTTTTGTCTCCAGATCCACTAAGCTGGTGATAATCGAAAGATTGCTGCTATTGGCCGAGCGCTACGTCATCACTATAGAGGTAAGTCCTGTCCCATCTTCTTCACCCATTAGAGTCTCTCATTATCATTTTAACAGTAATCAAAGGATACAAGTGGTACAAGCAAATGATTTTCTGAATGAATTAATTGTCAATAACTTGCTTTCTAGATCAAAAAAGCAGTTCAGATCTTTAAAAAAAAAAAACAAAAATCTGATTTTCGCATGTGCACTGTTTTCACTGAACATTTCTGTCTGCATTCTCTGTAGGATATGTACTCAGTTCCTCGCACTATTCTACCTCACGGAGCCTCATTCAACGGACATCCTGTCACTCTTCACATCACTTATGAGTCAACCAAAGATACCTTCACCTTGGAGGTAACACACCAAATTTCTTGCATCTTGTAACAAACCTCTATTGTGTACAGAGAAGTCTCCTGTGGAATAGCACTGTACACTGTGTGTGTGTCCTGCAGACCCACAGCAACGAGACCATAGGAAGTATCCGATGGAAGATATCCGAGCACTTGAGCTGTCCAGTGGATAATGTCCAGATTTTTGCCAATGACAGCGTGGTAAGTGTTTCTGCGGTCTGTAATTCATGTTTCAAGCATCATTACCATATTATCTGTCATTTCCTCATTAAAAGTATTTTACTCCACTCCCAAATAATGTGTTTCCCTTGAAGCCATCACAAATTGAAAACTATAAATCAATGCACAGTGATTCATCTTGCCACTGTGCCATTTCTTTCTTGGTGGGCTGGCCCACTCTATCCTTTCTTTGTGTGGCAGGGGGAAACACAGCCTTCAAAACCTCAATCTCTGTTTTTTTTTTTTTTTTNGTTTTTTTTTTTTTTTTCTCTCACTCCATCCCTTCATTCTATCTCCTCCATGTGTTAGCTGACTATGAATCGGGACCAGAAGCTGCTGTCCCAGCTTGGCTTCAACGATGAACAGAGTCTGACCGTGAAGAGCTCCGGCACCGGAACTCCCTCTGGCAGCTCTGAGTCGTCAGCCTCCGCCTCCAGCAGCTCCAGCTCGGCTGTGTTCAATTCTGCCTATGCCTTGGAGCAGGTACAATCTCAATCACGCCAACACACAAGCCGACAAACATGAACTTACACCCAGATTGTGGAACCACTCAAGCTTGCATAGATTCTGGCAATGTGTTTCCTGTTGTTTTTGTCTTCAGGAGAAGTCCCTGCCTGGAGTGGTGATGGCTTTGGTGTGTAATGTTTTTGAGATGCTTTACCAGCTGGCTAACCTGGATGAATCCAGGTGAGACTACAAAATGGAAGAAAAGGGAGAACTGATTTTGTAATCTGTGCTAAATTACATGTATCATGTTGACGTCAATGAAAGGCTTGTTGTGTCTTATATCACAACTTGTTAAAGGACCGTACAAGTGGTATTGCATGTTTGAGCTCAACCTGCATATACATTACGTTACTAATAACCATTTTCCCAAAACATATGAATGGAGCAGTACATGTTAAAATTGTTTTTCCTAATTCCAGGCAGACATCAGTTTTCATTTTATTCCAGTACACTATTAACTCAACTTGGAGAGAGTTGAAATGTGCATGAGATAAGAAATCCATCACAGCAAACCAATGTCTATTAATTTTTTTAAAGTTTTATTTAAATAGCCCAACCAGCACAGCCCGGAAAAAAAGTATGACTCCACAAGAGAATATAGTCCCAGAAGAAGCCAACTTTTACCAAGAATTTAAAACAACTGTACCATTTGTGCGTAGGTGTTAGCAGGTGAAACATGCAATTGTACAGCACCTTGCTGCATAAATGTGCAACTGGGAAAAACTGATTTCCTTGGAGCTGCTATAACTGTCATAATGTTTGGTCACAGTTTGTCTTCATATTGCTCAGCTGTTATGCATTAATTCCCTTAGCTTATGAGCTCATTAGTTAAGCTTTATGTATTACAGTGAGGACGGCAGGACTTCAGCAGCTGAAGCGCATCTTGTTTCTATCTGTGTTTTTGTCCTGCAGGATCACTCTACGTGTGAGGAAGCTATTGTTGCTGATTCCGACAGATCCAGAAGTTCAGGATGCTCTCGACAACTTTGTACCCAAAGAATCCAGTGTTTGGAGTCACCAGGTAACCAGCCACCAGGTCTCTGAGCCTGTCACACCAAGGCACCAACATCAGCTCCAAGACTCATTACCCAAATTTGGGTTTTCTACCTCCATTATCTGCCAAGAAACTACCAAGTCATATATCCAAAATGTCTGGGTGTACAGTACCACAAAACATAATTGGACTGTGTTCTCCTGCCAAAATTTCACCAACACAGTGTAAAAATGTTGGGCTCACTTTTGGGCCATGTTCCAGATTTTGCGTTTAGGGCATGTTCAGTGTTTAAAAGCTGTTTTCCTGCTGGCCTTTTTTTTTTTTTCCNCTTTTTTTTTTTCTTCCTACAACTCACACTGCCAGATTCATTACATCTGTCCACCAAATATCACATGTTTTTTTTTTAGAGCCACAACTCTAAACATTTGAGATTCAGAATAAATCCACATTAGTTCACATCACTCTTGACCATACTAGAAGTTGGAAACCACTAAAGTGTATGAACCAGACTTTATTGGCTGCATGACTCCTTGTCTGCCTCTTCCCCGTAGAAGACGCTATTCACCCTTGGACAGGGTTCAGGCTCTCGTTCTCCCTCTATGGCCTCCAAGCAGCAGCACCAGCCCAGTGCTGCATCCATATTGGAGTCTCTGTTTCGGTCGTCAGCCCCTGGCATGTCCACCTTTAGAGTGTTGTACAACCTGGAGGTATGTACATGTGCACAGACATTTCCTCAAACACAGCACATTATTGTTTCTACATTCAACATATCTGCTCGCAGTAATCGAAAGTGTATTTGTGATGCTGACACTTTTTTTTTTATCCCTTATCCGTCCTGTCTATTAGGTGTTGAGCTCAAAGCTGATGCCCACATCTGATGATGAGATGGCCAAAACCAGTAGCAAGTCTTTCTGTGAGAACTTCCTCAAAGCCGGAGGTCTTAGGTAACAGAACAGAGAACAGATCTGTTAGAGGAAATATGCCATCACAGTTTGGCTGTTATTTGCTTTGTTCAAGTGATGGAAATCTCAGCAGACTTGTCAAACCGTATTAAATTTGTACACATAGATGCCAGTGTCTGTTTCATTGGCTGCTTTTATCCCAAATTCCAAATGGTTTCATTGTCTAGTCCTAACAGCAATAGTTCTCTGTTTTCTTCTGCAGTCTGGTGGTGAATGTTATGCAAAGAGATTCCATTCCATCAGAAGTCGACTATGAGACCAGACAAGGAGTCTACTCCATCTGTCTTCAGTTGGCCAGGTACAAAACTTCTCTCTCACATATGCGCATTTGGTTGGGTTGACTGGTTGTCCTTTGTCATCTACATACTGCACTAGACTTCCATGACTCAATTGTTTTTTGTTTTCAGGTTTCTTCTGGTCGGCCAGAGCATGTCTGCAGCGCTGGACGATGATGTTATCAGGGATGGAGATGCGCTGTCATCCCGTCCTTTCCGTAATGCTGGACGGACTGGACGGCAGCTGTCCCTTTGTGGGACTCCAGAGAAGTCCTCTTACAGACAGATGTCTTTGTCTGAGCGCTCCTCCATAAGAGTTGAGGAGATTATACCTGCTGCTCGTGTAGCTATTCAGGTACCAGACAAACGCTCACATAAAGCAGACACACTTTTCTTTCAGGTTTAGAATACTTCCAGATAGAATGTTTGCTCCATCTTTGTTCTAGACCATGGAGGTGGGTGACTTCACCTCTACTGTAGCCTGTTTCATGCGTCTGACCTGGGCAGCTGCAGCTGGACGATTGGATCTGGTGGGCAGCCCACAGCCAATCAGAGAGACCCACGGCTCACTTTTACCCCAGGGAATCCGCACAAGAGTCAGCAGTACAGGTGAGAAAATATACTGACCATTTTTTGTGATAGTGTCTCTCTTTGAGGTGCTTTCAGACAGACTGTGTTTTGTGGGTCTAAGTAAAGGTTTATGCTTAATAGATCTGGTAACTATGATTGAAGCATTTTTAGCTCTACAAACAAAAGGTATAAAATGAAGGTGTGTTTTTTTTTTTTTTTTNTTTTTTTTTTTTTTTTCTTCTTGTTTTGTTTTGTTTTTTGCAGGAAGCAACTGCAGCTCCAGTAGCGAGGGCGAGTCCACGCCAACAGCATTGCATGCTGGGATATGTGTGAGACAGCAAAGCGTCTCCACCAAAGATGCCATCATTGCGCGCGAGGCTCTGTCACTGCTGGTTACCTGCCTGCAGCTACGCTGTCAGCAGCTCTGTAAGGCTCATGCAGAAATACAAACACAGACACAAGCTGAGATAAAAGACATACATTCGCACACATTCTGTTGATTTCTTTGGATACATTTACATTAGATCTGTAACAGTTCTGCAGTGATATGTCAGCAGTTTGTTAAATTGTATTTGCCAGACCTCCACAGTAATGTTAAATACTGTGTGCTTGGTTGTTCTCTCCAGCTTCTTTTTATAGTCTTCCCTCAGTCAGTGATTTCATCATTGATGTTCTGCTGGGATCTCCCAGTGGTGAGGTAAACAACCTACGTCTTTTTGCTCACCATCGAATAAAAAAAATAAATAAATATATTTTTTTAAAGGACCATACCGGCCATTTTGCATGTTTGAGCCTAATACAATTTTCATACATGTTACATTACGGACAATCATTTGACAAAGAATAAAACCATATTTCAGCTTTCCTGATATTTTGCAAAATCTCTTAATCTCTCAAAATTAAATATTCAAGCGATACACCCACCTTAAAAATCCATGTTTCACCTGCTAATAGTTATGCAGCCTTATGAAGTCACCGTCGTTTAAATTTTTCGATAAACGCAGGTCTTCTTTTGGGACTACATTCCCCGATGGAGACATACATTCACTCCACACTTTTTATTGCGCTTAAACGCTAAAATTATGTAACTTTGAAAANGGAGACATACATTCACTCCACACTTTTTATTGCGCTTAAACGCTAAAATTATGTAACTTTGAAAAAAACCTGAATACACGTGTTTTTCACGATCATGGATTACCTATCCCAAGAATGTTTGAAGCATCAACAAGTTGATTTTAATAGCGTACCAGAATGAGCTGAAACCAATGGCGGTCTGGAAGGCAGGANATCAACAAGTTGATTTTAATAGCGTACCAGAATGAGCTGAAACCAATGGCGGTCTGGAAGGCAGGAAAAAACATTTTTAATTCACCGTTTCAGTAGTATGCTTTGGGAAATGATTGTCAGTAAGCTTACATGTATGAAAATTGAATGTATTAGGCTCAAACATGCAAAACAGACGTTATGGTCCTTTAATATCACAGTGTATGTTTAAACATCCCATCTCTACCTGTCTCTATGTCAGATCCGCCGCGTGGCTTGTGATCAGCTCTACACTCTGAGCCAGTCTGACACCTCAGGCTTTCCTGAAGTCCAGAAACCCAACTTGTTCCTCCTCACAACCATTCTCTCTGCTCAGCTGCCATTATGGAGTCCTACGTCTGTCATGAGAGGAGTCAACCAGAGGTACTTAAGCAAGAAACACAGATACAATTTGCTGAAACTTGAGCAGAGGCCCAGTGTTGATGGTGCTTTTTTCCTGTCAGATTGCTATCCCAGTGCACGGAGTACTTTGACCTTAGATGTCAGCTTCTGGATGACCTAACCAGTAAGTCAGTGAAACCTCCTACTACCTGCCAGTAGATATGAAGATTATTGTCCAGGTGAAAGGTATTCACCCTGTATAGCACAATAACAAACTCTAATAATGACTAAAACAAGTAAAATGCTTAAAATTAATACTTGTAAAACTCTAATACAGATATGTTATTGCTTCCTATTTCAACCATTTAAGATCAGTATAACATAAAATCTGCTGTTTTTCATTGCTTTTTTTTTCTCTCCCTCTCTGTCCGCCTCTGGTGCTGCAGCGTCAGAGATGGAAGTGTTAAAAGTGAGCGCAGCCACCATGCTGGAGGACGAGATCTCCTGGCTTGACAACTTTGAGCCCAGCTGGAGCTCTGAGATGGAGACCAGCGAGGCAGATAACATCCTCCTGGCAGGACACCTCCGACTCATCAAAACCTTGCTTTCACTCTGTGGCAGCGAGAAGGAACATCTTGGTGAGAATGAAAAGATTCATGCGTACCCTACATCCCTGCATCCATTATAGGAATTTTGGAATGCGCAGACAAAAGGAATTGGTATATTCTCCTTGATAAATTGTGTTGCGTTTGCTTATCTTGCATCTACAGTAGAGGCTTGATAGATTGATTGAGAGAACTCGTGTGAAATGTGCACATATGCAACTGTCTCCTCAGGTCCATCTCTGATCCAGCAGTTGTTGGATGATTTCTTATTTCGAGCCTCACGCATTATCATCAACAGTTCTAATTCCACACCCTCTCCAGCCCCCAGCCATGATTTCTACCCCAAGTATGGCTTTTTCCTACGTAACCATTATTTACGCTTTATCTTTTGAACACATCATAAAGCAAAACCAATTTTGAGAGTAACTGTCATCTGTTCTCAACTCTGTGTGTGTGTGTGTGTGTGTGTGCATGTCTGCGTGTCTGTGTGTGTGTGTGCGCGCGCGCGTGCGTGTGCGTGGTCAGGTGCAGCACAGCCAGCAGCAGGCTGGCAGCCTACGAGGTGCTGGTGATGCTGGCTGACAGCTCGCTCTCGAACCTCCGGCTGATCACCAAAGAGCTGCTGTCCATGCACCATCAGTCTGACCCGTCTCTCTGCAAGGAGTTTGATGTAAGGCGCACCTTAGTATAAAGGACCATACCACCCATTTTGCATGTCTGAGCCCAATATATTCAATTTTCATACACATAAGGTTACTGACAATCATTTCCCAAAGGATAAAACCGTATTTCAGCTTTCCTAATATTTTGAAAAATCTGTTAATCTTTGAAATCAAATTTTCAAGCGATACACCCACCTTAAAAATCAATGTTTCACCTGCTAATAGTTATGCTGTGTTATGAAGTCATGGTCATTTAAATTTTTCGATAAATGCAGGTCTTCTTTTGGGACTGTATTCCCCCGTGGAGACAAACATTCACTCAGTGCTTTTTATTGCACTTAAATGCTAAAATTACAGAACTTAAAAAAAAAAACCTGAATACACGTGTTGTTCATGATGATGGATTACCTATCCCAAGAACGTTTCAAGTATCAACAAGTTGATTTTAATAGTGTACCAGAATGAACTGAAACCAATGGCAGTCTGAAAGGTAGGAAAAAAAAAATTTAATTCACCGTTCCAGTAGTATGCTTTGGGAAATGATTGTCAGTAACATTATGTGTATGAAAATTGAATATATTAGGCTCAAACAACCAAAATTAGTGGTATGGTCCTTTAATATCTGTTCATTATGTGCACGTATAGTTTAACTGTGAAACTAAATCTTCGTCCCTGTCAGCATTTACCTCCAGTTGAGAGCCGGTCGGTCTCAGGGTTCGTTGGGCTGAAGAATGGCGGAGCCACGTGTTACATGAATGCCGTGTTCCAGCAGCTCTACATGCAGCCCGGCCTGCCAGAGGTGCACATGTTTTCTTTATCTGATCTTCCATATTTTCCAAAGGGTGTGTGGCTCTTTGGATCCAGATACACCTTTTCCAGTCAGTCCAATATCAGTGGAGCTCACATTTGCATTGATCTTAAGGCATTCCTGTCCATTGAGGACGACACCGACCAGCCAGAGGAGAGCGTCTTCTACCAGGTCCAGTCATTGTTTGGTCATCTGATGGAGAGCAAACTGCAGTACTACGTACCTGAGAACTTCTGGAAGGTAACAGACAATTTGCTGTTACATTATCTAAAAAAAAAACAAAAAACAGATGGATATGAGCGTTTTGCTCAGACAGCAATGAATTTAAGAATAATTGTTCCAGATACAGTACGTCACTCAGACACGTGTGGGCAATGTCATTAATTGGCATAGAAATTGTTACAATCAAAACACCCACCTCTTTTAATGACACTGTCATTGTAGGAATTGTCAAACAAATCCTTGAACACTCTGAATTTGTAACTTTAATACCAGATATTCTCCCTCAGTTTTTTTCCTCTCTGCTAATTTTTCAGATCTTCAGGATGTGGAACAGGGAGCTGTATGTAAGGGAACAGCAAGATGCATATGAGTTCTTCACAAGCCTGGTGGACCAGCTTGATGAACATCTCAAGGTAAAGCACACACACACACACCAGCAACACACCATGCACCAGCGGAGTATTTGTTGGTTAAAGGGTTATGATGACATTAATAACAACACTCCCTTCCGGCAGAAAATGGGTCGAGAACAGATCTTCAAAAATACATTTCAGGGAATCTTTTCTGACCAGAAGATTTGTAAAGACTGTCCTCACCGGTGAGACACTTTTTTTGTTTTTTATCTGTCAAAATGTCAGGACTATTTCATTGTGAGATACATCGTGGCTGGTGATTGACCTTGGCTATTCATCATCAGGTATGAGCGAGAAGAAACCTTCATGGCCTTGAACCTGGGTGTGACATCTTGTCAGAGTTTGGAAATCTCATTAGACCAATTTGTCAGAGGGGAGGTGCTGGAAGGCAGCAACGCGTATTACTGTGAAAAATGCAAGGAGAAGGTCTGTATGATGGTCTGCATTTTTAATTTTACTACCTTGACATTATGTGTACTTACCAGTGTGTACATTTGCTCATCACCACAGAGGACCACAGTAAAGAGGACATGTATCAAATCCCTCCCCAATGTTCTGTGTATTCACCTCATGCGCTTCGGCTTTGACTGGGAAAGCGGCCGTTCCATCAAATATGATGAACAGATCAGGGTATGAGCCACTGGCTTAAGTGTTCACATTATTACGATCCTCTGAGTTGAAATATGATTTATATCGGCTCATTTTTTAATATTTTGATGGTGCGCAGTTTCCCTGGGTGTTGAACATGGAGCCGTACACGGTCTCTGGCATGGCTCGCCAAGACTGCAGCAGCGACGGAGTTGAGGGGCGGGGTGAAGGGTCCTCAGGAGGGTCACCGAGGAAGAAAGTCACAATTTCGGAAAACTATGAACTCGTGGGGGTCGTCGTCCACAGCGGTCAGGCGCATGCCGGACACTACTACTCCTTTATTAAAGACAGACGGTAAGAAACACCCAACATCACGCGTTCCGTTGCTGCTTTCATGCTTTCTTGCTGGAACACTTAAAGGACCATACCATCCATTTTGCATGTTTGAGCCTAATATATTAAATTTTCATAAATGTAAGGTTACTGACAATCATTTTCCAAAGCATACAACCGTATTTCAGCTTTCCTGATATTTTGCAAAACCTCTTAATCTTTCAAAATCAAATATTCATGTGATACACCCACCTTAAAAATCAATGTTTCGCCTGTTAATAATTACACAGCCTTATGAAGTCATAGTTGTTTAAATTTTTCAATAAACGTAGGTCTTCTTTTGGGACTATATTCCCCAGTGGAGACATACATTCACTCTTTTAATTGCACTTAAATGCTAAAATTATGAAACTTCAAAAAAAAAAAAACTGAATTTACATCTTGTTCACAATGATGGATTACCTATCCCAAGAAAGCTGGGATAGGTAATCCACTGTTATTACTTTTTATCAAAATTACTTACTTTAACTGATCTAACAAGGAGTTACACAGAAAAAAATGTATTTGTCCACCAGGGAATATAGTCCCAGAAGAAGATGGCTTTTACAGAGAAACTAAAATGACCATTCCTTCTACAATCGCGTGTAGGTGGTAGCAGGCAAAACATTTAATTTTAAGGTGGGTGTATCCCTGAACATTGGATTAGGGGATTTGGCAAGATAACACAAAAAAATGTGAGAAATGGTTGTCAGTAATTTAACATGTAGTATATTGGGCTCAAACATGTAAAATCACCATTATGGTCCTTTAACCAGTGATTAATAGAGGATATGGATGTATTACGGTAGTTTTCCCATCAGAATTTAAAGGTCCTCCTTGGGGTACGTGAATACAGCATTAGATTCTGGATTAGTTTGTAAGCGTCTCCAGATGTTTGGCTGGAAAAGGCAGGAATGCTGACTGGAGAAGTGGAATTTGAGGAAACCAGAAGCTAATGTTTTGCTCCTGCTCTCGCCTCCCCTCTGGTTCCTACTCCACTTGCGATTACAGCGAAGAAAGTTTGTTCTCAGGATCTCAAATGCTACAAAAGGAAATTGACACATACTGGTGCTCCATCCAAGTCACTTATCCTGTCTGTGACATTTTGCTTGTTTAGACCTTCAGAAAAAGATGAATCTCTCAAAAGTCAGTAATCCTGATTGTTAGTTTACAGGGTGGAAGTAGACAGCTACTTTAGTTTGTTATACATGCATATACCTTATATACTATAGGGTATAGGGATGAAAGAGTTTGGTATGGGCACCTAATGAACCAACAGGCACGTTCCTCTCCCACCTGGTCTGCCATTTTTAAGAGTAAACTTTAAAAACAGGGTATCCGCAGGGTCTTAAAAAGTCATAAAGGACCATACCACCCATTTTGCTTGTTTGAGCCTTATATATTCCATTTTCATACACGTAATCATTTCGCAAAGGATAAAACTATATTTCAGCTTTCCTGATATTTTGCAAAATCTCTTAATCTTTCCAAATCAAACATTCAAGTGATACACCCACCTTAAAAATCGATGTTTCACCTGCTAATAGTATGCAGCATTATGAAGCGGTCATTTAAATTTTTTGATAAACGGAGTAACGGGAATTTCTCAGTCAGGTTGAAGCACGAGACAGGAGAAGTACCTTAATCCTGGTGTTTGGAAAAGATTTAAAGAGTAAGGACAGACGGCCTCCTCTGCTTTCCTTCTAACTTCGTTTTTCCTCCTCTTCCAGCGGTAGCGCCCGTGGACGTTGGTACAAGTTCAACGACAACGTGGTGGAAGAGTTTGACATGAACGATGAAACGCTGGAGTACGAGTGCTTTGGAGGAGAGTACCGCCCCAAAGTTTACGACCAATGTATGTGCCGAGAAATAAACATCCGTCACGTTTGACGTCTTGACTTCCAGCGTTAAACGGAAAAATAATTGTGTTTATGTATGTGTGCACAGCCAACCCATACCCTGATGTACGGAGGAGATACTGGAACGCCTACATGCTTTTCTATCAAAAAATCAGCGACCAGAACTCTCCTGTCCTGCCCAAAAAAAGCAGAGTTAGCATCATGAGACAGGAGGCCGAGGACCTAACACTGTGAGTGGACACACACACACACACACACACACACACACCAATCGGGAGTTCTGTGGATACTGTGTTAATTATCACTAACACGGACTCTCTGAAAAATTAAAAACTTGTACATTTTTCAAATTTGAATCTGGTTAATTTTTTAATTTCAAGTTGGCTGTCATGATTTATTATGGCCTGTTACGTAGGTCTGCCCCATCCTCTCCCGACGTTTCCCCACAGTCGTCTCCTCGCCCTCCCAGAGCCAACAATGACCGCCTCACCCTCCTCACACGTCTGGTCCGCAAGGGAGAGAAGAAGGGCCTGTTTGTAGAAAAGATGCCCGCCAGCATCTATCAGGTAAACCGGCATCAAGCTGGAAAAGCAGCCAAGGCCGAAGTGGCGAAGGTGTCTGACGTCTCCGTTTGTGTTTTGTGTAGATGGTGAGAGATGAAAACCTGAAGTTCATGAGGAACCGAGACGTCTACAACAGCGACTACTTCAACTTCACTCTGTCCCTGGCATCCGTCAATGCAGTATGTGCTTGAAGTGTGTGTGTGTGTGTGTGTTTGACATGCAAATACAAAATAGAGCTTTACAGTTATGACAAAGATGTTAAGCTCAGTTCCTACTATGTTATTCTGTTGCTGAATCTAAACAATCTTAACAGTTTGAACGTCGATACTGGAATGGATGGAAACATATAGTTACAGCAATAGATCATAAATGTGCATAACTATTTAAACATGCAGTAAGGTTATTTGTAAAAGCTGTGTGTCCCTTAGAAAAGATGTTTGAAACACTTCTTTTTTGTGCGTGTGTGTGTGTTGCAGACAAAGCTTAAGCATCCAGCCTACCAGCACATGGCCAAAGAGAGTCTTCAGCTGGCAGTTCACTTCCTCTTTCACACCTACCTGCACACTAAGAAGAAACTCCGGTCTGCACACACACACGTTAATAATAACTGTCCTTTGTAAACTAAACTGCAACATTATGTTTGCATGTCATCACTTCCCATCTCTCTCTCTCTCTCTCTCTCTCTCTCTCTCTCTCTCTCTCTCTCTCTCCCCCTCCCTCAGAGTGGACACAGAGGAGTGGATGGCCACAGTGGAGGTGCTGCTGAATAAAAGCAGTGAGGCCTGCCAGTGGATGGTTCAGTACCTGGTTGGATCAGAGGGAAGAGAGATCACCAGGTCAGTGCTTGTTGTACAGCTGCTCAACCCACACACGCATCACGTGCTGCATGTATGTTACAAAGCTATAACATGAGACAGGAAATGCCTCCTAAACAATGCCCTTATAAGTTCATTGCGTGTCTTGCTGTATGAGATGGATGTATGAAAAACATGAACGTGTGTGTCAAGTTTGATGCATAGTCAGTATACGACAAATGCCTGGTTAATCATAGTGCTGTGATAAGCAGGAACGTCTGTTCTGGGTGTAGTAGCTTCTGGGTAAAAGAATTAAAGGACCATACACCCATTTTGCATGTTTGAGGCTAATATATTCAATTTTCATACACGTAACGTTACTAAAATCCTTTCCCAAAGCATACCACTAGAATGGCAAGTTTAAAAAAAATTCCTACCTTCCAGACCGCCACTGATTTCCATTCATTCTGATATGCTATGTTGGTATACCTTGTTAATACTTGAAACGTTCTTGGATAGGTAATCCATCATCGCGAACAAGACGTGTATTCAGGTTGTTTTCAAAGCTTCATAATTGTAACGTTTAAGCCCAATAAAAAGCGTGGAGTGAGTGTATGTTCTCCACCGGGGAATATAGTCCCAAAAGAAAACCTGCATTTAAAAATTTTAACGACCATGACTCCATAATTTTGCGTAACTATTAACAGGCGAAACATCGATTTTTAAGGTGGGTGTATCGCTTGAATGTTTGATTTTGAAAGATTAAGAGATTCTGCAAAATATCAGGAAAGCTGAAAAACTGTTTTATCCTTTGGGAAATGGTTGTCAGTAATGTAACGTATGAAAATTTAATATATATATATATGTAAAATTTAATATATTAGGCCAAACATGCAAAATGACTGGTATAGTCCTTTAAGATGCTACATTATTTTGCTAAATTGCGATCTTGGACCACGATTCTCTCTCAATTGTTAGTCTGTGACATCCCAAAAATCGCACAGCCTGTAGGAGCCTTTATACTGTCAATACATTTACATGCAGTGACATACCTGCCCATTAAATTTTTGCAAAATGGCAGAGCACAATCACTTCAGCTCTGCATATTTTCCAAAACAGCAAGTGTCGATATGTTTGTGAGGGTGAATTTTGCAGAGCTTTTACTCTAGGGTTCAGTCACTGCAGCTTTTTGTAGCTGTTCCAGTGATATGCGACACCACAGACGAAGGTCCCTGCAAAGCTCCCTTATCTAATCAATATCCATTCAACTCTTAAGCCTCCTCATTCCTCCTTAACAGCCATGAAAGCTTCACTCCTTAAGTGCAAATATCGGCCTTACCTGAGAATGTTACGGTGCCCTTTTCTCCCTGATGCTTCAATTACACAATCATTTGCTAATGTCCCCTAAAACACTCTTGAGCACACTTAGAGCTGCATCTGCACTGCCAGCAGGAATATTAAAAACACCTGTGTGCACGTTGCTTCCTGACTAGTTGCTGATTGGCTGAAAGAGTAGGTCAGTCTGTGGAATGTAAACAGAACCAGCCAGTTGTCAGTGGGTGTGTTTTTAAGAAAGGCGTTGGCTTGCAGCATTCTGTTTAGGTATGGGGTGATCATGCAGTTCTTAGACGCGATTGGTTGTCGAACATCCGCCGTTTTGGCAACAGTACACCACAGTCTCCCTGCATACCACACGCCCCTACCCAGAAAAAGGAGATGCATGGTGTCGCACTCTGCTGTGCATCTCAAGGCCAAAGCTAAAAGCACAACAACAAAGACTTGTGGGACATAACAGTTAACAAGCTAACGGGCTAGTTCTCATGATGATGACTTACTGTGAGCATGTCAAAACTTTTTCAGAGACTGTTAAACTATTATCATGTAAGATTTCTGCACTGTTGATGAAAGTTGAACTTATTTTCCACGTCACCTGTCAGTTTACACACCATCATCAGAAAATTTGTTAAAATGAGTCTAACGTTTTAAATCAGTATCCACCATAAGAATTGTGAACTCCTACATTGGAATTCAGTATTACAGGGCTCTTCTCGTCATTACTAAATGTTAATTTCAAGTCATTTGGCTATGAAAAAGTGTTTATCCATCTGAAAATAGTTAATTACCCATTAATTAGCAGCAGTTTCCTAAGATTCCAGTCTGGGAAAAGTCACTTCCCAAGCTGCATCCTTAAAATATCTACACCAGTCTCTTAAAGTTGATCCATTAAAGGGGTCATGTTGTGCTTTTTGTTATTTTTATGTTATTTTTATAGTGTAATATATAGTCGAGAGTATGTATTGAATATTGACAAAGTTGCAAAACTTGAGGTTTCACGCCTGTAGAAATTCATCAAGTAAGACAAACCTTAGGTCCTGAACGTCCTGTAAAGCTTCATTTTTGATCAATCCTTTACTCCTCCTTTACCTCCTAAGACATACCCATGAAGCATAAGGCTAACAAGGGTTTTTGGAGAAGAGACAGTACCCATAATGGCATGTTTTCACTTAGTGTGCATAGTGCTGCTGCAGCAAGGAAGAAGTAAAACTGATTGTGTGTGTTTTGCACCTTAAACCAGAAGAGAGGTTTCAGCATAGAGCCCTGAATGAAAATAAGAAGATGGGAATCTGTATAATATGTCTCTTTTAATAGTCTGTCACACTGATGTAATAAAATACAATGTTTAATATTATATCTTCTACACACCCTCATCCCTTCCCCCTCCTCAGGGTCTGTCTGCTGGAGTGTGGTGTGAGGGAGGTCAGGATAGTGGTCGCGTCCATCCTTGAAAAAACTCTGGAGAGCGCACTTCACTTTGGAGACCCAGGATTGGACAATTTGATGGACGCCCTGCTCTCCTTATTGGACAAAGATGTTCCTGAAAATGTGAAAAACTGCGCACAGTACTTCAACCTCTTCAGCAACTTTGCTCAGAGGGTAAATACACCGACAAATATACAAGCAGATGCACTTTTGTGAGCTTTCATTTACCATTCCAAATGCTGAGATTGGTTTTCCTCTCCTTGCTGCCTTAGGGTTGCGGTCCCTGTCAATTGCTGCTGAAACACTCTGCGTATCGTCGGATGCTCATCTTCCTGCTGGGATCCAACAGGCAAAACAACCAGGTACGACTCTATAATGTACAGTAGAATGTATCCTAGTCACTATTATATGCACACTGTACTCCGATTTTTGTAATTAAGGCAGAAATGTGGAGTAAGATTTATGCATGGGTGGAATTAAATGAAATGGATCATTTACATGCTAGAGTAAATCATGTTAATATTTCATATTCTAGGTCTGTTACTCGTAGTACACCACCATCGATTCATGTAGATTTCAATCTGATAACGCTGTTTACATGACACTTGAAAAAAAAAATCTTTGTATTAACTTAATCAAGTAGAATTGATGTTTTAACGTGCATGTGAATGAACCATGTGGCACAACTGGTTTGACCCACATGGTTCATTCACATGCACGTTAAAACATCAATTGACCCTGCACTGCAAAACATGTAGTCAACTCTAAAGGACCATACTGGCCATTTTACATGTTTGAGCGTAATATATTCAATTTTCATACACGTAACATTACTGACAATCATTTCCCAAAGCATACTACTGGAACGGTGACTTTAAAAAAAATCCTACCTTCCAGACCGCCATTGGTTTCAGTTCATTCTGGTACACTACAAAAATCAACTTGTTGATGCTTGAACCGTTCTTGGGATAGGTAATCCATCATCATGAGCAAGATGTATATTCAGGTGTTTATAGAAGTTACATCATTTTAGCGTGCTGCTTACTGATCCACTGCAGAACTACACAGAAAAAATATATGTCTCCACCGGGGAATATAGTCCCAAAAGAAGACCTGTGTTTATCGAAAAATTTTAATGACTGNGTCTCCACCGGGGAATATAGTCCCAAAAGAAGACCTGTGTTTATCGAAAAATTTTAATGACTGTGACTGCACAAGGCTGCGTAACTATTAGCAAGAGAAACATTGATTTTTAAGGTGGGTGTATCACTTGAATAGTTGATTTTGAAAGATTAAGAGATTTTGCAAACTATCAGGAAAGCTGAAATACAGTTTTATCCTTTGGGANTTTTGAAAGATTAAGAGATTTTGCAAACTATCAGGAAAGCTGAAATACAGTTTTATCCTTTGGGAAACGATTGTCAGTAAAGTAACATGTATGAAAATTGTATATAAGTGGCTCAAACATGCAAAATGGGTGGTATGGTCCTTTAAAAATTGTTTGTTCTTACTTCATTTCTGGCACTGCAGATATTGTAAGGTACTTTAGAAAACAAGCATCAACAAAATGCATGGAATCAAGTATGACATTTACAATTATTAACAGTATATGTACTTGCCGTGAATGCCTTTAGGCTAAGTACAGTTTAATAGTTTTCCTTTTAAATGGAATATTGTCGTGAGGGAAACAGCCTCAGTGACGACAATACAAAACAGACTTTACTCTCATTTTTCGGTTTTTCTTTCCCTCTGCAGAACCGGCGGTGGAGTCCAGCTCAGGCTCGGGAGTTCCTTCACCTCCACAGCACTCTGGCCCTCATCACTTTGCACTCTGACCTCAGCTCCCAGCAGACACAGGGTGAGAAGAACACACACGTAACTGTTTCTGACACACACGTACAGGTACTGCAGTACTGGTATTTAGTAGACTGGTAGTTCTCAGTCCGATCCTTTCATGTTGCATTTCACAGCTCCAGGAGTGTTAAAGCTGCATGTGAGCAGCCTCACACACTCCACCCAACTCCTCCCCCTCCACGCAGACATCCAGGCCTCACTCTTCACTCCAGAAGGACAGCCTTACCTTCTAGAGGTAACACACACACATACATACACCAACAGCTCCTATTATTAAAAGGAAATCAGCATTAGAGTCAAATTTACAACTTTACTTCTACTCTGTCTTTTAGTTGCCATATAAAAGAATCAGCTTGACACAAATGGAAACTCTGAAACCTCTCTGTATGGTCTTTGCATTTGTTAAATCCGCTAGGTGATGTTTGCCATGCGGGAGTTGTCAGGCCCGCTGTCAGTGATCATAGAGATGGTGACGTACTGCGCTTTCTGCAACGAGCCCTTCTCCCTGGGAGTCCTCCAGTTACTCAAGGTACAAAAATGTTTAAAAAAACCTTTGAAAATGGTTATCGGAGCTCTCAGGTATTTTATCATTGATGAGCAAAATCCTTCGTGTCTCAGAGCCAGCAGGAGACAGCCCCACCCCACGAACTGAAGAACATCTTTCAGATGCTGCAAGAGCTGCTGGTGAGTGACACCACCAATGAACCCTATGACCCTTAAGTTATTAATTATTTTATAGTGTATCACCAAAATTCTGATCAGTTTAATTAATCTCAAACCATTTTCCCTCAGGTGGTGGAAGACCCTCTGCAATCCCAGAGACTCAAGTATGCTTTTGAGTCAGAAAAAGGCCTCTTAGGTATGCCTCTTTTGTCTCTTTTTACTGGGGTTTTTTGGAGTGTTTTTTTTTTTTTTTTAACCCAAAATCCACAGCTAGTTAGTTAGCATGGTTGCTTAGCTATTGCATCACTTCACAACATAATCACCAGTTTCTTTGTGTCAGTAAAAAGGACAAACTGAATGCTTTTTCTATACAGCTTTGATGCACCAGAGCAACAACGTGGACAGCAGCCGCTGCTATCAGTGTGTGAAGTTCCTGGTCACACTCGCACAGAAGTGAGTTCTTTCCACAGTCATAGATCAGGGTTAGTTACACAAGAAGAGGAATTTGACTATACTGTATATATATATTTCATTTTATGACAGATAAAGTGTGTGTGATTATATTAATAAATTAATCTGTACAAATTCTAAATTCTAATATTTTTTTTCTCCACCAGGTGTTCTCCAGCTAAGGATTATTTCAAGGATTTGTCTGGTCACTGGAGCTGGGCAGTGCAGTGGCTACAGAAAAAGGTAAAAAATAGATAAATAAATAAAAATAACGCATCACCAAACGCATCCGAAAATTTCAGATATTTAAATTGCGATTTAAATATCTCAGTTAGCATGTTGTAGTCAGTTCATGTTTATTTCCTCCTCAGATGTCAGAACACTACTGGACTCCACAGAGCAACATCTCCAACGAGACATCCACCAATAAAACCTTCCAGCGCACTATATCTGCACAGGTATATACACACACGCAAACACACACCAAAATACAGCATATCACAATACCATGACCTTAGAAGCATTCAGTGACCCCCTAAAGCACCTCCCCCCACTTTTATCACTACTACGCAAACATACTTGGACATTTTAGCATTCACTAAGTGTGTGTGTGTGTGTGTGTGTGTGTCTAACTCTGCAGGACACACTGGCCTATGCGACAGCACTGTTAAATGAGAAGGAGCAGTCTGGCAGCAGCAATGGCTCTGATGGCAGCCCAGCTAATGAAAATGCTGACCGCAGCCTCCGACAGGTAGCTAACCACTAACCGCTCAGCACAGCAGGACGCCGCATGACTCATGGCGTTGCAGCCGCACACACTCAGTGCTCAAAGCCAAACGAGGGAAAAAGGAACAGAAAACAATAGAACATCTCACTGGCTTTTATCAAAGGCTGTAAAAGGATTTTTTTTTCTTTTTTTTGCCAGTAGCTGTGGTTTTGAAGCGTTCTATTATTTCTTGATCCTCGCCGTGCCCACGCAACACGAGATTGTTAGATTATTGTCATTACAGCCTAACTTTCTCTATCTAGTTGATTACTGCATTTAAAATTTTTCCTCACAAAAAAAAGGCCACATTTCTCCATTCTTATACTTTTTTGTCTTGCCTTACAGGGTTCGGAGTCTCCCATGATGCTTGGCGATTCAAAGAGCGATTTAGAGGACGTAGACCCATAGGTCCTCCAACCAGCAGGATCCCTCCAAAGGACGGTGGCCCAGATCAGGGCAGCCCACCGACAGGCTGCAATTCACCTCTGATTGGTTAGGACATTTAGGACTCCACCATAGCCAATCAGAACACGTATTCTCTTGGTTGCTATGGCAATGAAGGAGCTATGAATAAATCATAAATTACTTCCTTTCAGAACCAGCCAAGGCAATAATGGAGATGCATTGTCGTGACTAGAAGGAGAGTTGATTATAGGGAAGTGGAAAATGTTCCACAATCACGGATGACTTCAGTTTATCCTTTTTATTCATTCATTCACTCAGAATGATGGAAAGGTGGAGGATGGGTTTGGGTTGTGTTTTAACAATTGTTTTGCTCATATTTGCCAGTGTACCTACATAGACATATTCATATTGTAAAGATTTTTGTTCCATAGATGTAAAGATAATATTTTAAAGTCACCTGCGCTCTTCTCCG
The DNA here is from genome assembly GCA_014773175.1 of Lucifuga dentata. Lineage (NCBI taxonomy): Eukaryota > Metazoa > Chordata > Actinopteri > Ophidiiformes > Bythitidae > Lucifuga > Lucifuga dentata. Next base: position 12,354 of record VXCM01001552.1, on the reverse strand, counting down.
CAGCCATGAAAGCGGATTTTTACCTACTTTAGAGGAATACTGAAGTGTGTGTGCGCACGTGTACAGGAACACCTCCACACATAAGCACTTGGGGAGGGGGTGGGGCTAAGTATGCACTTTATAATCCTACCCAGTCTATTGTGATGTACAGCAGCGCTGGTCAGTTCCTCTAGAGTAGGAGGAGATCCCGCCTCCTCACGTTCGCAGTATCTTCTTTTTGTTTTAACACTTAAGATAATGTTTGATTTCCAGTGCCACACGGAAGCGCTGACAGCAAGCCGCTCCACCTCCGACTCAGCCTCCGACCCTGGCAATACAAAAACAGCGGCCTCTGTCCTGCAGACTAGGGCAGGTCCCGGGGCCCAGTGCCACGGTCAGCACTCATCTGCTGGATTTGATTCTTTTCATTGCTGTTTTATCTGTTTGCTTTGCCACTTTCTTCCACTCCGGACGAGATGAATTTGGGAAGGTTTAGGGCAAAGAATTCAAGCCTTATGCAAGAAAAGCTGATCTTTAAGCAGATGGATCAGTCGTCACGGGCCATTAGTGCCGACTGAGGGGAAGCTCAGGAGCACGTTTTATGTTTTTTGGTGCCAAGGTTACAAATACACACGCACACACAGACACACACTACGACAGAACTTGTGAAAAAAAAACAAAACATGCAAGCAGATGTACTGTCATTCTCACATGCTCGCAAAACACACCAAGGACAGGTCCTCCTCGCCTCGCTGTTACCTCCGCTTTATCAGGTTTGGCTTCTTTTGGCTTTGGCCTTTGGTTTTGTGCTCCTTTTGGAAACACACACACAGAGGAGTGTAACCCAAATGTAGCCCGGGTTCCATTCGAGAATTCCGCCTGTGTGAACATCACCCCACCCCAATCATCGGGAGACTTGAAGTGCCTTAACCTCCTGATCTCCCCCCCCCCNAGGGGGAGGAGGGGGGTGTTGAGTCTGTCTGGCCTCCCCAACTGTAACACTCGTGTGTCGTCTGGAAGCAACAGGGCTGCTTCTTCATCCCGATTAGAGCCAAAATAAGACAGGGATTTTCCTCTGTGTGTTGTGACTGAAGGACTGTAGGAATGTAACCGTGGCTGTGATCGTTGTGTGTGTGTTGGGGGGGGTGGGGGGTGGGGGGTGAGTTTTTCCCTATTAAAACAGGGTTTAACTGGACAGGCCAGGGTTTTGGTGATGGTAAAATGCTGCTTCTTTTCACTCTGCGTGCATTATAGCAGAGACACTTTGTAGGTTAGGTAACGATTTATGCTAGGTAGTTTGAAGGAAGCCACACTTTCAGATTTTCTGAAGATATGAGCCTAAGCTAGCTTAGCATAGTAGCTATCAGCTTTAACAGGTCAATGTTTACAGTGAGAGGACCTATTAAGCAATCATACAAAATGTTTTTGGCTGGAATTAACACAAGATCAGTCCACTCCACATCCTTGCCCAGGTTTTTTCTCAGAGCCTGAGGAGAGGGAAGACATGGTTATGGCCCTTCTGCACCCCTTGTCCATTTTCCTCTGTCTCCCTAGACGTGAATGTTACGTTGTGCCGTTTGGCGCGTTTGCATGTGTGGCAGTAAGTGGTGGTAAAAGTTCGTCTTGACTGTTTTGATGGAGGAAACCAGCCCCATTTTGTCGTTTGCTGTGTAATTTTTTTGTCATTAGCACTTGCTGTCATGTACACACACACACACACACACACACACACACCCCTGCCGTGTGGCTGGTTTTTTTGTGCTGTTTGATGGAGCTGCATGCAGTCCGTGCCAAGTAACACATGGCGACACGAGTTGCATTCAGCCGAGAGTCCCGCCTCAGTTTGCCCCTCTGCTACAGCACCAGAATTACTTAAAAACATAAAACAATCTTTTCTTTTAACCTTTGGGATGCAGGGAGGGATGGGTATGCGTGTGGGTTGGGGTTGACATTATACGGGTTCAGTTTTGAAAATTCACTTCTTAACGTTTGCCATCGCAGGATTCTGTAATGCATGTTAAAACAGTTTTAATTTGTACATCAGAGTTTGATTATGGGGAAATTTGATATAAAATAAACTGGAATGCAAATCCATTTTTAGCATTGTTTTGGTTTTTTTAATGTTTACAGTATATTGCCAATTTATTCACCATTACAGGCCTTTGTACATCCATGTGACACCCACACTGGTGTTTTCAGGACTGTGTGGGAGTGTACAAACCTGTTTGACATCTCCCTCACACTTCTTAGGGTGGGACAAAGTTCACTTTTTTAAATTTGGCAGATGCTTTAATCCAAAGCGACTTGAGGTGTAAGTCATGAGACGAACTGATTGAGAGAAAACATCGAGAATAAGAACCACAGAGCAAAGTTCTAGTTCCACTGCACATAAGTACCAGAAGACTTTAGCAGGTACATAAAGGAGGTTTTTTTTGTTTTTTTTTTTTTTTTTTAACAATTTTTGAAGGAACTTGTGTGAAGGTTGTCCTAGAGGATTTTGGGTGTTAAAGGACCATACCAGCGATCGTGCATACTTGAGCCTAATATATTCAATTTCTTACACGTAAGGTTACTGACAGTCATTTCCCAAAGGATAAAACCGTATTTCAGCTTTCCTATTATTTTGCAGAATTTCTTAATGTTTCAAAATTAAATATTAAAGCGATACACCCACCTTAAAAATCAATGTTTTGCCTGTTAATAGTTACGCAGCCTTATGAAGTCACGATCATTTAAATTTTTCAATAAACAGGTCTTCTTTTGGGACTATATTCCCCGGTGGAGACATACATTCACTCCATGCTTTTTATTGCGCTTAAATACTAAAATTATGTAACTACGTAAACCTGAATACATGTCTTGTTCGCACTGATATATTACCTAGACGAACGTTTCAAGTATCAACAAGTTGATTTTAATAGCGTACCAGAATGAAATTAAACCAATGGAGGTCTGGAAGGTAGGAAAAAAATTTTAACTCACTGTTCCAGTAGTATGCTATGGGAAATGGTTGTCAGTAACGTTATGTGTATGAAAATTGAATATATTAGGCTCAAGCATGCAAAATAGCCGGTATGGTCCTTTAAGGCATTTTTTTTTTTTTTCTATAGTTTTAAAGAGAGTTTGGCAGATCAAATGGAGTTGACCAATTTCCACCACTGAGTGACCATATGACATTCCTCACTGTGGATTTTGGTGATTTGTCTCCCAGCATAGCTTGCCCCAAATTCAACATGAAAAGAGAGCTAAGCACCCAAAATGCTGAAGAAAAAAAAAAAAAANAAAAAAAAAAAAAAACACTCTTGTGGGCGTGTGAGGCCTGTAGTTTCATTCGACTTGTGCCTGTTACATGATGACTTCAGGGGTTCTCAAGTGGACAGCTGGTGGAGTTCTGTCAATCTTTCCCATGGAAGACATTTTGATGTTAACCAATTACAATAATGATGGGAACAATAATGTGCCAGTAAACTTTGCCAGTGAGCTTGTCTGGTTAATACCAGGTTCCATAGGTTCCAGCTATGGACGCCTGTTTGTAAGACAAAATGTCTGCATGAATGAAATGAAAAAGGTTTAGACCAGTTAACTAACAGCGTTACCTATCTGCTAAATAAGGTGTGTTTAGCCAATCAAAACCTGGGAGGCATCACCTCTTGATAAAGCTAATCAGGTGTTGGTGGAGCAGCTGATGGTAAATAGGCAGCTGTGGTATTCCAAGATCATGATTGAGAACAACTAGTCTAGACTGCATTCGATCTTATCCTACAAATACTTGTCTGAACAGAAAACAGGACTAACAGTCCATTTGCTAAAATTCAGAGATGGATAATCCATGTCTCCTGACAAAGCTTTATTCCACTCCAATGTGCTGCTGCTCTCTGTACTGATTTTCTTCTCATTCGTGTGATCGAGAATCAGGTCTGAAATCCTACAGCTATAATATTCTGAGTGTATTGTGGTATATTTGTCTTCATTTATGCGGGACAATACCAAACTGTTGAATTCTGTACTGAGGATGGACACCAGCAGACATGTTTATTCAACATAAACTAACCACTGGAAATGTAAAAGTCCACAATTTAACTTGCCAGTTGTTCTTCCAAGCTTGCAGCCTGACTGTAAGACCTATGAAGTCGGTTAGCAGCTAATTAATGACCCAGATCTGTGCTGACCTGGTCTCTCAGCGGATGTAGGGCTCTCCACCTGAAAGCACAGCACTCCTCCATGTAAAGCTGCTGCATGTGGCTAGTTGTCTGCTTTGATGCATGTTGTAGCATTAATGAGATGTCTGAGTAATACTCAACTATTTATGAGGTTTTAAAGGACCATACCGGCCATTTTGCATGTTTGAGCCTAATATATTCAATTTTCATACACGTAATGTTACTGACAATCATTTCCCAAAGCATACTACTGGAACAGTGAATTAAAAGCTTTTTTCCTACCTTCCAGACCGCCATTGGTTTCAGTTCATTCTGGTATGCTATTAAAATCAACTTGTTGATACTTGAAATGTTCTTGGATAGGTAATCCCTCATCGTGAACAAGACGTGTTTTCAGGTTATTTTAGAAGTTATGTAATTTTAGCATTTAAGTGCAATAAAAAGTGTGGAGTGATCTGAAAATGATGCTTCCTAGTGGTGCATTCAAGTGCTGTAGTGAGGAACTGACAATAGAAGCTGCGTAACTATTAGCAACGACACATCGATTTTTAAGGTGGGTTTACTGCTTGAACATTTGAGATTTTGCAGAATATCAGGAAAGCTGAAATACGGTTTTAACCTTTGGCAAATGATTGTCAGTAATGTAACATGTATGAAAATTGAATATATTAGGCTCAAACATGCANCCTTTGGCAAATGATTGTCAGTAATGTAACATGTATGAAAATTGAATATATTAGGCTCAAACATGCATGATTGCCAATGTGGTCCTTTAATACAATGCTAGTATAACATTTCTTCACTGTAGGCCACCTGGTCGCTTTGTCATTGGATTACACCCTTACATCAGATAAACATAGTTGGATCACTGCTTAATACCTAACTGATTAAAATAAAGAGCAAATCTTTAAGGAAATATTTTATTGAAAATGTATTGAAAAAGGTACAAAAATATTTGACACTTTTCACAAACCACAGCTAATAAGAGAGGGCTAGATAATGAGGCCACGTGTAAGCATAAAGTATCAATACAGTACTTAAATCTATATTATATATATATATATTTTAACTTAATTCTAAAACTGAAGCACAGGTCAAACAGTTTGCATACTGTCGTGAGTGGTTACGGTGTTTTCAGAGGTCTAATGGGGATTAAAACTTGTCAAAGACAAAGGTGACGACACATTACAGAAATAATGCTGCTTCTACGGTGTCGGACAGCAAAAATGTGAGTCGCTCAGTGAGACGGCGACGCAAGCTGCTGCAGCTTTCTGATGCGACAGCAAACACCGATGACAGCTGCCTCCTCCACTCCTGTGGCACTGCGAACAAGGCAGCTGTTGCCCTTAGCAACAGGCCCCAAGATAGCAGAACTCCTGGAGACAGCGCTACAGTCTGTCAAAGTCCAGCCAGAGGGACAGAACACCTCCACCTGAAACAGAACAGAGAGATGTTAGAGGTCAAAGGTGAGGTAAAAGAAAGGTAATCATATACATTTATAGGAGAATTTTCACCTGTTCTTTATCCTTGGATATGTTTTCCAACAGGTGGCATTCCAGAGACGGAGCATGGCAACACACTGCATGTGATGTCACCCCTTTGGTCCCCAGGCAACATTTCCGATCACCATGATGGGGGCGTGAGTCAGATGAGCTCTCACCGACAAACTGAGAAGTGCAACCTGTTGGACAGATGAGCTGCATGTTCAGGTGAGATCACACAAGACTATCAGAGTGACATTAGCAGTCTTAAAGGACCATACCAGCCATCTTGCATGTTTGAGCCTAATACATTAAACTTTCATACACGTAACGTTACTGACAACCATTTCCCAAAGCATACTACTGGAATGGTGAGTTAAAAAAAATTTTCCTACCTTCCAGACCACCATTGGTTTCAGTTCATTCTGATACGCTATTAAAATCAACTTGTTNTTTTTTTTTTTTTTTTTTTTTTAAGTTTCATAATTTTAGCATTTAAATGCAATAAAAAGCACGGAGTGATCAGAAAATGCTTCCTAGTGATGCATTCAAGTGCTGTAGTGAAGAACTGACAACAGGAGGCATTTTCAGCTAAAATGAAAAAAATGCTAAATTTACGTAACTTCGAAAAAAGACCCTGTCTTGTTCGCAATGATGGATTACCTATCCCAAGAACGTTTCAAGTATCAAGTTGATTTTAACAGCGTAACAGAATGAACTGAAACCAATGGCGGTCTGGAAAGTAGGAAAAAAAATTTTAACTGACCGTTCCAGTATGCTTTGGGAAATGATTGTCAGTAACCTCATGTGAATGAAAATTAAATATATTAGGCTCAGACATGCAAAATGGATGGTATGGTCCTTTAAGCATTATTCTAACTTCTTCCAATAATCATTCAGGAAAATATAGTCACTAAATGCTTGTTTTCCAGCTCTAATGCTTAATTTAATAGTGCATGAATTTTAAGGTGGGTATACCATTTGAACATTTGATTTTGAAAGATTCATGGATTTGGAAAAATAGCAGGAAAACAAAAATAGGTTTTATATTTTGGAAAATGGTTGTCAGTAATGTGCCAACATTGGTGAAGCTATCAATCTTCACTTCTCTGCAAACTGTACATACAGTACACTGCTGCAGGCTGTGTATATCCTGGAGGAGATTACACTTTCTTTAAATTCTCGCAGCTCAGTTGCCATGGTAACTAATGTCACTGATCCAGCTGCATCATAAACCCTGGTGACCCCTTCTTGCTCGGCTCTCTCCGTGTCATTGGTGAAACAGCAGGCGGGCTTGTCTTACCAGTCAGGTGGTGCTGCAGACTGACACACTCGGCATCTCGCCCAGGCTGAGGACTAGCACGGACCCGGCACCGTGCACCGCTTATCACACAGCAACGGGCCACAGCATACACCCCTTTACCCCCAGGGCCATTATGGGCAACACACTCCATCTTCCCTTCCTTCTCCTGCAGAACAGAGTTTATCAGCTTTATGCAAACATTATACTCGTGATAAAAGCTTTGATGGTGATACTGAGATGACTTTTTTGAACTCACTATGATGGTTTCACCTGAGCGGACACCGTCAGGGGCATAGCTAGTGCAGCCCATCATTTCCTCACCGTGACGACAGCGACTGACTGCCTTGTCAGCACCCGTGACCCCTGACCTCTCTGACCACACCGAGCGACACAGAAGCTCCCCATCTAAAAACACACACACAGCAATACTAAGCCAAACGGGCATCTAGCATGAACTCATACACACAAATCCTGTTTTGTAGGAGAGGGAAAGTGTGAAGCACTAACTGGTGTTGTTGGCGGCTGTAGTGGGAGGTAGGGCCGCCACCAGGTTTGGTGTAGAGAGATGGTGTGTTTCAGGCAGAGACAGGAAGTTGATTGTGTTGGCGATGGAGTAATGGAGCATCATCTGGAGAACCTGCACTGATGACACGTTCGGATCGGTGGACAGGATCACAGCCGCTACACCTATGAAAACCAATCACCAAAACAGATTAACAACAGAATTTTTTCCCTTTATTTTAGATTTGGGATGTGTTTGCATACCAGCGGCGTGAGCAGCAGCCTGGGAAGTTCCGCTATGAGAAGTAAAACAGGAGCTGCAGTCGCTGCTGGCGCTCACAATGTCATCCCCCGGTGCAAACAGGTCAACACAGCGGCCAACATTTGTACCACCTGCTCCTAATGACATGGGCTGATCTGCTACATTCACCGCCCCAACTGTGATAACCTACACACACACAAATGCAAAATTATGGTGGGNAAAAAAAAAAAAAAAAAAAAGATTTTTTTATCTTGTGCGCAGGAGATAATAACTTGAGCGCATGAGATAATTATCTTGTTAGAACAAGTTATTATCTCTTGCAAACAAGATAATTTACTGCAGTTGTTTACTTCTTTTTGCCATTTCCCATGTGCACAACCTGCTCAAAATAGACAGAACTCAGGTAATCAAGCTGTATTTTAATCTTGGGATGTCATATAATGAAATGCTGGTGGCTCTGGTACAAAAATATGGGATTATGCCCAGCCAAATCATCTACTAAGAATTTTAAAGGAAAAATACAGAGCCCTTAGAGTCCCATAACGATTATTTTTAATCTTGTGCGCATGAGATAATTATCTTGGGAACAAGTTATTATAATTATCTTGTGCGCACAACATAATAACTTATCTTGTGCGCACAAGATAATAACTTGTTCCCACAAGNATCTTGTGCGCACAACATAATAACTTATCTTGTGCGCACAAGATAATAACTTGTTCCCACAAGATAAGTGCCTATCTCATGCGCGCAAGTTTATCTCATATGCACAAGATAAAATAATAATAATAATAATAATAATAATAATAATAATAATAAATCGTTGAACCAGGACTTTAGGGTCTCTGTAGCTTTGAATAAAAGGATTAAGTGTAAAAACCTCAGCTTCTGAGGCAGGAGAGTAGAGGCAAGCGTCATCTCTGAAGTTCCCTGCAGCAGCGATGACTACAGCTCCAGCAGACACCATGTCCCGACATGCTGCATTTAAAGACCGGCTGAAGCCGCCGATGAAAGGCAGCAAGACGACAGCTGCGGCGGCTGGACGAGCCAGCAGAGCCGTTCTGATGTACTCCATACCTGAAGACAGGAGGTTAGATTACAGATCAGATAGAGGGGCAGATGGAGCAGTTGTAGCTGATGAGATAGAAAATTCCGTAATAACCTGCCAGAGCTCCTGACACGGTGCCCTTCCCCTGACAGTTGAGCACACGGACTAGATTTACACTGGCACCCGGGGCCACACCAGATTCCGACCCACTCACAACCCCGGCTATGTGTGTGCCGTGACTGTCACACTGACTGGTCTGTGGAAAGAAAGAAAGACGCACGTAACAATGAGCCAGTGACGGCAATGAGTGTGTGCGTGCGTGCATGTGTGTGCATGTGTGTAACCTGTCTATGAACTCTGATTCCGTCCTCCTCAGGGACGTTATTGAAGTCTGTGATGAGGACACGTCCTTCAACCTCTCTGTGGAAACTCTGCACGCCGCCATCCATCAGATACACCTGCGCCATCCCTCCATCATCTAGAGGACAGAAGGTCTACATTTAGAATGTAATTACTTTGTGTGTGTGTGTGTGTGTGTGTGTGTGGGGGGAGGGGGGGTATTTACTCGGTGGGCTGTATGATCCAGCATCAGCGGCATCATTAGGCTGCAGTAACCTCTGAAGGTTCCAGGGGACACTCTGAGCAAAAATGGACGAGTCCTCCTCTATGTAATGGACATGAGGAAGCTTCATTGCCTGAAGATGTAAAAGGCTTGTTATTTGATAAAGAAGAAACCCACGAGTGGATCTAATTCCGTGGGGACAGGATAAGGAGTTACCAGGTGAAGGATGTCGCTGTTCATCTTGAGCAGGAAGCCGCGGATCGCTCCAGAGAAGGTCTGCAGGATCTCCAGCTGGGAGCCTCTCCTGGCTGCTTTGGCTCGCAGCCTGCTGATGGTCCTCTGGACGTGGGACTTGTGTGTCCCCGGACGCAGTATGACCAGGTACTGACCTGGAATCCGCCATGCTGCCTTTGAGTACAGAACATAGAACATAATGCTCTCTGTCCATATGTTGCTCATGTGTGACCTGACAAAATGCTTGAATCAGGAAGGATCTCCCCATGAAATGTTTGCTCTCGTGCGTTCTGCCTTTAGAACATCCAGATAAAATCATTATTTGTTACTGTAGAAAAGTGAAAATCTTTAATTGATCAAATATAAATAAATCGTCTCAACAATGAGATTAAGATGAAAACTTCCATGTCAGACGCAAAGACGGAGATTCTCAGGATGGATCAGCTTACCTTGTTGCACCTGAGGAGTTCAGCAGCAGGTTCTGGTCCGGATTCGGGTTCCTCATGGATCAGATCCAGAACTGTCTCATCGTCCCCAGAGGGGTCTGGTGCGCCAGCAGCCAAAGATGCGCACAAACACAACAGCGTCCAACCGACCCAGGAGGAGCTGCGACGCATTCTGGATATTTTTCCTTCAAATTAACAGGATAACCACGAAATCACCCAAATCCACTAATTATTAAACTCTGATCTTCAGAGGTTTTTGGTTCTCCGCCGCTGACGGTCAGATCACACCTCCAACAATCTATTCTGATTTTAAGAAGAAAAAAGAAAAGAAACGTAACAATTGATTTTTATAATTGAAGGCGGGGACTAGTGACGTCTCCGGGGCTCACGCCACCGCTTTTGTATCGAATGATTTTCCTCCGTTAAAAACACCTCTTTATGTGGCTGTGGCGGAGTCATGTTTCATAACCCCGCAGCTCCACACAACACTGATGTCACTGCAAAATATTTCCCTCAGCTCAACATGTGTATGCCAGGGTTGTTTTTAAGTTCTGAGTACTACTGGAGTACTTATTGTAAAGTAATACTGCAGTAACAGCGCGGAGGCTGAAGATGTGCAGGTGATATCTGGTGTGGAGATGCGTTCAGAGGCGCAAAAAGCGCCGCAAAAACCAAATACTGTACTGAATGTCTGTCATACACACACTTACACACACACATCCAGTAATATTTAATAGTAACTCCAGTCTGTGTTTGTGGACCATACAGTTCAAGTGTGTGTGTGTGTGTGTGTGTGTGTGTGTGTGTGTGTGTGTGTGTGTTTTAGAGAGAAAGGTTATGTGTGTGTGACAGAGAGGTGATGTGTGGGTATATGTGCCAGAGAGGTGCTTGGTGTGTACAGTGTGTGTGTGTGTGAGAGAGAGAGAGAGAAAGAGAGAGATTATGTCTGAGTGAGATGGGGAGCTGTTTGAGAGAGAGATTATATTTACTTTCTCTCAATTTCAGACATGATAATCTTCTCTCTCTCTCATATGTAACAAATAGCGCCTCCTGCTGGTATCACCACGCAACACTTTATTAACCGTGAAAACCTGTTGTGATGCAACAAGGACTTCTATTAATGTAACAAATCCACGTGTGAGAGATGCTGCAATTCTGCTTTTAAAAAAAAAGTGAGGATCCCTTCACTGTCCGAGTACAGTGTGGTAATCTGGAATTTTGATGTGGGTTGAAGTGGACTCCCCTCTCTCTCTCCTCCCTCCTTCCCTCAGACCAGGTTCAGTGTAGGACAGCTGTGACAGAGTCTGGTCGGGGCTGCAGAGAGAAGTCTGCTGTAAGACAGGAGGAGGGGTACAGGAATATCCAGTCAGAGCATTTTCTCCTTCTTTCCTTTCTCCTTGGCAGGATTTTTCTGCACACACGTCTACCTGGCTCTGCTCCGTTGTGCATTCATATAATCACACACACTCACGGTGGAGAGCGTTACTTATTCACTTCCTCTGTCCCTGTTTTTCCTACTGGTCTATATTTTCTTTTCCTTTTCATGTTACACTTTTCCCTTCCTCACCACTCTCCATTCCTCCCCTCTCTGTGCTTTGTTGCCATCTCTACTCTATTACATCGTTAATTTTGCTGTAAACATAACATAATACAGTTAGTGTCTACAGAATATTAGAAGCAGGTCCAACCCCCCCAGCGCACATTATGCTGCTCCTGTCTCCACTAGACCACAGGCGTGGAACATCCTGAGATACACAGATAGACCACAGGGAATCATTAAGGTCTGAGTGAACACCCACTTGCCCATTAAGGCAGTGTGTGTGTGTGTGTGTNTGTGTGTGTGTGTGTGTGTGTGTGTGTGTGTGTGTGTGTGTGTGTGTGTGTGTGTGTGAAAGATAGTAGCGATAATACCTTTGATGTTTTGCTTCCTCTATCCTTTTCTCCTGAATCTGATGGGTCAGCATGACCTAAAAGTCACACAGATACACAATGCATTTCCAATTTCATTTCTGCATGACAACAATCACATTAAAGGACCATACCAGTGACTGTGCATGTTTGAGTCCAATATATACAGTACAACCCATATGCATATAACCATTTAAAATACACTATTTTAGCAGTAAATTTTAGAATATTTTTCCCTACCTTCCAGACTGCCATTTGTTTCAGTTCATTCCAGTACGATATTAAATCAACTTGTAGAAACTTAAAGGACCATACCACATTTTGCATGTTTGAGCCTAATGTGTTCAATTGTCGTACATGTAAGATTACTGACAATCATTTCCCAAAGCATGCTACTGCAACGGTCTTCTTCTTTTCCTTTCGGCTTTCCCTTCAGGGGTCACCACAGCGAATCATCTGCCTCCACCTAA
>VXCM01001551.1:92500-94780 GCA_014773175.1 Lucifuga dentata | reverse complement strand
TCTCTCTCTCTGTCTCTCTCTCTCTCTCTCCCTCTCTCTCCCTCTCTCTCTCTCCCTCTCTCTCTCTGGCTGGCAGCGTCTCGGTCCTTCAGCGTTAGCCGGGATTGCCGCCATCCTCTTCATCTTTCCTCTTAATGCTTTTATTGCTAAAATCAGGAGCAGACTGCAGGTAAAAAAAACCATGATGTGTTTAATAAGGTAAATGTATTTAATTTAGTTAAGTTTTAAGTTTAATTTTAAATTTTTTTAAATTTAGTTTTGTCTGAATGAAGCGAATGTCCTCTGTCCTTCCCTCTGACTCCTCCTGCTGCTCCTGGTCCTGGTTTTCAGGAGATCCAGATGAGGTTCATGGACGGGCGGCTGAAGCTGATGAATGAGATCCTGAGCGGGATCTGGATCCTGAAGTTTTACGCGTGGGAGGAGGCCTTCCTGTGGCGCGTCGGCGTGCTTAGAGACAGCGAGCTCGCCGCCCTGAAGAAATCCCAGATTCTGTACTGCGTCTGTCTGGCTTCGTTTAACTCCTCCCCCTTTCTGGTCAGACGCACAAGCCTTATAATGCCTTATGAGATTTTTGTGTGGTTATGTGTAAAAAGCTTGTTGAAGCGTTTGATCTGTCGTGGGTTTTTCTGTTTCAGATTGCGTTCGCAGTGTTCGTAGTTTACGTTCTGATCGATGATCAGAACGTTCTGGACGCTCAGAAAATCTTCGTGTCTGTCGCTCTGATCAACATCCTGAAAACTCCGCTGAGCCAGCTTCCCTTCGCCATGAGCACCACCATGCAGGTCAGGCAAACCAAACCGTGCTGGCATGGAAAATCCTGAAATTCTATGAAATTTTCTTTTAAAATATTTAAAGTCAGATATTAATGTGCCTTAATTAGCATCAGACTGACTGAAGTTTGTTTTTCTGCTCAGGGTTTGGTTTGATGATGATGATGATGATGTTTTTGTGGCGGATGTGTGTTTATGTTGGGGTCAGGCCGTCGTGTCCCTCAGACATTTGGGAAACTTCCTCTGCCAGGATGAAGTGAAACCCAACAGCGTGGACCGACTCCCTCACAGCAGAGGTAAAAATAACCTCTAACTGAAATCTTTAAAACAGAATAAATACTCAGGTCAAAAACCTAAAATCCGTGACCATTCTCTGGCTAAGATGTTTTGATGATTGATTGACTTCTATGGACCTTTTATAAAAAATTTAGCTCCCAGGTCCCTTGCAAAAATCCCGGAGTTTTTTGCCAGAGGGCCAAAATCCAAGATGGCTGCCAGCGCCATCATGAAAAATGAACTTTTGAACCAGAGCACCTAGAATCATGTTTAAAGAACTTTTTTGTGTAAGTTGATCATAAGGATTCCAATCCTGACATTAGTTTGACGTTATGACATCATTTTCACCCAGAAATCCAAGATGGCCGCCATCCTGTAGAGTGAACTTTTGAATGGGAAGTTGAATGTTTTTCAGTGAAATTTGTCTATAAAAGACTTCTTTTCCTTTTTAAACTATATTTGACTATGTATTATGGTAGATTATGACATTATCTTTCTAATGATGTATAAAAGGTTTAAACAAATATAACGTATTATAGCCGACACGTGTCTGTGCCTCTTTGTGTGTGGGGGGGGGGGNTATAGTCATGGTATATGCCAAGATTGACATATAGAGATCAGGTAGCCCACCATGCCCCCCCCCGGATTTATTTTAAGCCTTTACATGTCCTTAACACATTTCTGAGTGATAACAGTAAAATAACTCATTCCCACTATTTGTTTTTACCTTGTGTTTAATATTAATCTAAACAGCTGTTTTCTGCTGAGTCAGCGATTTTACGGTAAAATAGTGAAAAAATCTCTGGAGTTTTGCGAGGGACCTGAGAGCTAAATTTTTTATAAAAGGTCCATAGAAGTCAATCAATCATCAAAACATCTTAACCAGAGAATGGTCACAGAATTTAGGTTTTTGACCTGACTAAAAGTTCATTTACATCAACAAAAGGTTTGGAGTGAAAAAGCTGCTTCTCCAAGCGGCACATTGTTCCTCTCAGAAACTGCTAGCCTAGCTTAGCACAAAGACTGGAAGCAGGGGGAAACTGCTAGCCTAGCTTAGCACAAAGACTGGAAGCAGGGGGAAACTGCTAGCCTAGCTTAGCATAAAGACTAAAAGCAAGGGAAACTGCTAGCCTAGCTTAGCATAAAGACTGGAAGCAGGTGGATACTGCTAGCCTAGCTTAGCATAAAGACTGGAAACAGGAGTAAACTGCTAGCCTAGCTTAGCATAAAGACT